>JARVJN010000001.1:72199674-72212344 GCA_031763805.1 Argolebias nigripinnis
ATCACGAAATGTATCGTTATCGTGATAATGCTCTGAAATATCACGATATAATTTTTGAGCCATATCGCCCACCCCTAAATGGCATTAAAGTCATTCTCACATGGATGGTTTTTGTGACTAGGGAAACTTTATTTTCATAGTTTCAACCTTGCATGCACACAAAAACTTTGTTTTAGGAGCAAAATAGTATATTTTGAAAATAATTTCCATAGTAATAAAAGTTAAAAAAAATCTAATCTTGCTTTTTTGTACATCGAAAACACATTTTAAAAACAACTGTTACAACTCCACCGCTCATCTAACCTATGACCAAAGATTGTCCTTTTCTTCTTCTTGTGTTTGCATTTTGTACTCAGCATGTAAGCTTTAAGTGCATGCATTGTTTCCTGTTGATTTTTGTTTTTCATTTTGTGGCAGGGTTACAGCACCACATGCAGGCCTGGCATAGCAACTATAGCTTTTGGCTGTTTTTGGTTTTCCTGTGATCCAAAACATTTCTAGAAATGGTGCATGTGTACAGGGGTATTTTTTAGAAACATCAAATACAAAAATTATTTTGAAGAAAAAAAAAAGTTTCCATGTAAACAAGACTTTAACACAACAAAGTTCATGCTCGATCATCCAGGTATCAAATCCAATAATTTTCAGCCAGCCCTCGGGACAGAGGGTGAAACATCTCTATAAAAAAGAAACTGTCCAGATGACTTGGCTAAGGATTATTAGACTTTCACACATTTCACTTTTGCTTTCTGGTTTCATTGACCCCAGTAAAAACCACTGAAACAAGGCCTCATCCCATACCATTTTAACATTTAACACCATTCTGCACATGCTATCCTAGGATTAAAACAATGTCACATCCATCCATCCATCCATCCATCCATCCATCCATTTCACTCAACCCCCTCTATTACTGCACAATCCTCCACCTCCCAGGGCCCACACCAACTTTTTCTGGTCTCCTCTGCCAGTGCAGAAATGAATTATATCACTTTTCACACCTGTTTCTGCTCAAAGCCCCTCAGCACTCTGCTGCATTGAAGAAAAAATTTCCAAGGGGGGGAATAGCACTCCTGCAGTTCAGCTACATCTGCGTGCACAAGCGGTTAAATTAAACTCTAATTGTATTAACGCTGGATTATGCCTTCCAGTTGGTTTTTTTTATACTCTCTCCTCAACATTTTACACATTTTAAGGGAAGAATGAAGGGGAATGGAGGTGGGGGGGCTAAGCAGCTCATTGAGAGTTTGCGGGTTGGCTTCTTTTATGAGCTGCGATCATGGCTGCCCTTGTTACACCGCATCTGTGTACAAATAGGAGGGGAGGAGAGCCAGGATGTGAATGTGTTAGTGATAATGTGTATGAAAGTGTGCGCCCCAGTCTGTGAATAACACTTCAGATGCCAAACCCACTGCCCTTTCTCTGCAACACACACATCTGCATCAGTCAAAGCAAATCTAAATGAGAATATGGTTTGTGTGTGCAGAAGGCAGGCGGGGGTGAATTCCATCTAATTACTCTATCACATAATTTCACAAATTACCTTTTCAAAGGGGAGTGGAGAGCAGAGTGCGGGACGCAGTAGGGATTTGAGGCCTGAGCTTTCATTTAGCACTCATTTCTTGTTAAATTAAACAAGAAAATACCATTTGTGTAGAGGGAAGGGTGCAGGTTAGGTGTGGCGGGTGGGTTGCACGTGTACAATTGAGATGGGCATGTAGAAGAGGATAAGATAGCTTCTCACTCATCGCAAGACTTTTTCTTGGGTTGTAAGTATCAAGTTAACAGTTATGCAACACATTTAGAATTGCTTTCACCATTTAAGACAATTTTGGTAACCATAATTTTAGTCATTACCACGCTTTAGTGTACAGTATTACCAATGTGTTGCTTGTCAGGGGAAAAAAAAGATGAGCTGATTTCTTTGACCAAATAGCTGATCTGTAAACTGGGGCCTTTAGTTTAAGAGGTCAAAGAAAACAATCATTAAAATGTGATGAAAAGCCCGCCCTCTCCTTTTATTTTGGGACCCTACCAAGTTTACAGCTGCATGTCAAGCTGGCAGCAAGCTGCATAGTTTTGCCATTGGTGACAGGCGGTTAACGCTAATGTTTTGTCGTTGCTCCAAGTCAGCACAGCCAAATTCTTGTGATGAACTTGTCCCACAAGTATTGTTGACAACACATGAGCTCATTGGGTGTGTTGGAGAAAACTCAGTGAGCTGCAAACGTCCTAATCACAAATTCAATGCTGCTGCTCTGACGGTCACAAACCTGTCTTTTTAATTGTCAGTCTATAGAAATATTAATACTGGTACTCTAAAGACAAAAACAATAAAAACAGCAATGCTTTAAACCTACGAGAAACCTACATGCACTATTGTTTTAATGCCACTTTACCCTGCTGGTGTACTCATAGCCCCATTTTGCCACCCACCTTCCCATGCCGCTTTGTTGCAGAGAGAACACCCTTGAGGAGCCAGATGTGAGGGCGACTAACACGCAATACAATTAAATTCAGTATCCCAATTTTTACTTTAAAGCTAATTCATTTTGCTGCTATATTTCTTATTCAGTCACTGCACCTGTATTAGATAACTTCATCTAAATTAAAACTGAAAAACAAATAATTCTGACTCATTCAGATTTCTAAAGTGTGAAATCAATGCGGAGCAGATAAAAAAGCCAATTGAATGAGCCTGGATTACCTGTTTTGCTCATATTGGTACCAGTCATGCTGGCGTGCCATACAACCAGTGAATAAATACTGTAGGTCTTTGTATCAAACAAGCTATGAATATAATTTATAAACACAGATATTTGGTGATTAAATTGATGATGGCAATGAAAAGTTATTATTGTAAACAAATGAGACCAGAGCATGACATACTTGTGACACCAGCTATGCTGTTGGTGCCAGTGTTTCTCAAAATTAAGACAATTTTCTGTAAACAAAGGTCTTGCTCATCCAGGTTCTGTTGCAGTTCACAGAGAATGATAAACATATTGGAAATTATTTTCAGATAAACTTCTCACTTTACTGAAAAAAGCCACAACACAATAAAAGCTGTGGGTTTTCGCTCCTTTCTGTAAATGTTAACTTAACTGCATTTACATAGCACCTTTCTATCTTATCCAGATACTCAAAGTGCTTTACACTACAATCTGTGCCTCATGTATCCATTCATACAGCACTCTACTAGATCTCTACAAAGCTAATTGAACAAATCATTCTAAAGAGACTAATCAGTGCTTTGAGATCACATTCATACACCGATGGGACACACATCGAAGGCAATGAGGGGTTCAGTGTCTTGCCCAGGGACACTTCGGCATGTGATTGCTGGTGGATTCGAACCCACAACTCTTGTATTGGAGGACGACTGCTCTAACCACTCAGCCACAGCCGCCCTTTATGTCCATAGTGCATACCGGTACTTTAGTTCCTTTGTCCTTTTGCCTGTTAGAAAATCTTTTTTTTTACCCATACCAAACACTTATATATTCAACTGTTTAAAATATAAGTGTAGAAGCCCCTCATAAGCCTGACTCACAGGGTAATATGTCAGAGGGATGTTACTGTGTGTTTCACACACGTGTATACTATGTTGTTTCCACAGAGCGGATGTGTGTGTTTCAAACACATTTCCTTTGTGGCCCTGAAGGTTTTGGGGTATATGTGTAGAGGTCATATAAAAAGGGGAGAGCAGAAAGATGAAAAGTATGTGAGATGCATGAATGAATACATAACAAAGGAATACCAAAAATAAGAGTTTGCCAAAACGCGACGCCGTACGAATATTCTTGCATTACATATTGAGGAAGAAACTGGAAGATCTGTACATAAAAACTGGCTACAAACTGATAAAAGTGGAGTCCATGCAATATCCATAATCCAATTCATATATGACCTTCCTCAGCATCCTCTCGGTTGGCAAAGCAAAGCCAAACTGTATCATGTTCTACTCAAACTTCTGATGCAGGCAGAATGTGACTGATGCACAATTTGGTAAAGTACTTTAAAAACACATTTTCTTGGAATAGGAACAGCTCTTAGAGGAAATGTTAACAAACCCATAAGAAAGAACAAAAATAATAATTATTATTTCTGGCTCTTGGATTTGCTTTACTCTAAACTTTGAACTCTTCCAAGGCAGCTTTACTTTTTGTATCTTGTATCTTGTGTTTAGATAATATAATATTAGAAAACTAGATGCTTGTGAGTCAGTGAATGTGCACATACGATTTCATAGCTTCTTTGATGTGAACTGAGGGAAATTTTGTCCCTTTTAGTCCAAAAGATTTACCAACACTGAGCTGCAGTGTGGCATATGTAGCTCCTTACTGGAGCCTCTACAAATGCTGCATTCAAATAATAGTTTGGAGGTTGCTTTGTTGGTAAATCCTCCCCTGTAAACAATAGTCAAATAATCCACCAAACATGGTTGAATTGCATTTAACCTCTTACTTTGGAGGCTTTTATGAGTCATTAAATGTCTTGTAACAAGACTGCAGAACTGATTCTACTGGAATCAATATAGACTGTGTTAAGATGGTACCCAGGTCCCGCTTGGTTCAAACTTCCACTGTCGTAATAAGACTGTGCTGTCAGATGATGTATTTTCTGCTCATTGAGGAAAACGTTTGCCAAACCACAACCTTCTGCAAAATGCTGATAAAGATTCTCGGTCATCCAGGACATGGTAAATCCAAGAAAAGGTTAAAAACAAACCAACTGGACTTTATTTGTAACTGAAGACTTTTTGTTTCTCATCCAAGGAGCTTTCTCAGTTCAAAGAAACAAGGCGTGTGGGATTCAAGTTACAAAGCAGAGGTGTTCTGTCAACGTATCCTCACTCCCAAGTCGTCATATAGTGACGCTTGGGCACAGAGAGCCCCCCGCGTCGTATGCGTGACATGTTGGTTCTGTAAGCTTGCATAATGCAGATTGACACATGCAAAATCCAGAACATCTCTTAAATCCAACAAATTAATCTCTAATGAGAATGATGTAACTATGTGCAGATAAGGCCAGGGGTCTCCCTCCTTGGCTTCAGCCTCATCCAGTTTCAGAGGATGATCAGAGATCCCTCAAAGAGCACACAAGCCTCTGTCTTTGAAGTGCTTAGACCCATGCATGCTTCGACATTCTTTGGTGATAGCTATAAAATGTGTCAAAATGCCTTTCAGTCTTGGATGGTGTGTTTTAGTGCGGAAATGTCTGTGTTTCAAATTAACAAACAGAGCTAGAAAGGGGTGGACAAGAGGACTCGGTTGTGTGTTAGAGATCACACATGATATAAAAGGAAAAGTGAGAAAAGAAAATGCCTTGACTGAACTCACTGTTAGGTGCTGGAAAAGCCATGCTCTCATGATATTGGTAGCCACTTTAGGAAAAATCCCTCTCTTCTTATTGTGTTTCTTCTCTTTATCCGGGTCATCATCATCCCCCGTGCTCGGTGAAGCCACACTGTTGTCCAGGCCATCACCTGTCACATGATGAGAAACAGGAAGAGACAGCAGAGATGAGACTTAGACTTTGTTTACTTCCTGCATTTGCTGTGCCTTCACGTTCAAAAGAAATAAATCTGATTTTGAAGGAATTCTAGAGGGCTTTGTATGCACAGATGGATGGGTATAGAAACATGACAATGGCAAGCAAAGAATGGCTGGAAAACAGCACCTCATAAATGCATCCATTTTTAATACATTTATAAATAACCCTGCCTTTCATTTCTCCCCCCACCTCATCCCTGAAAACACAGTAAGCGCTCACATCCTTCTGTGAGAAAGAAAGTGAAAATGGGGAGCACAAAGGACTTGTAAGGTCGCATTTCCCCACTCTCCCATCCAAGCCAGTGCAGAATTGAAAATGACAGAGAGATTTAGTCTTTATTATCCTGAGGGGGAAAATAGTTATTGAAGTGTCGCCCCAGCGCATTCTGCCATTTTACCTGAGGTGGAAAGAGTAACACGGTACCACAAAAGGCAAGGTTGCGAGAAGGGGGGAGGCGGAAAATAAAAGATAAATAGGTGGAAAAAAGGAAGTCAAGATGCACAAACAGCATGAACAAAGCTTGCTGATTTTCATAACAATGGCGTCACGGCTGCTTACAGCAACCTGTAGGACTTTGATAAGACTCTATTAAGGACAGTTTCACCTCACCTGGGGGGAACCGTGTAACCAAGCATTTGAGCACTGAAAGAGAAAGTGAACGCGAAGTGCTCCATGGGCCTTTTTTTGCATTCAGGCTCAACAAAATTAACTCAAACAACTCATTCAAAACCACCCAATTACTCTTTGCATATATAGCTCCAGTAGAGAAAAGACAGCTCTTCAAATCTGTCACTGTGAAAAGCCTAATTGTTATTATCATTATTCACAAATATGAGCCATCCTCAATGAAGATGATAAACATTAATGAATCATGAGGATAACTAAACAAGTGGCATCCTAACAGTGAGATATTTCAGCAGCAGATTACCGGTACTGACTTACGTCCCACTGCTCCCCTCTTGACTGGAAAAGATGAAAAGCAAGAAGGAAATAAAAAAAAGGCCAAAGCAGCTAAGAATTGGATCCTATTATTTATTGATTACACACTAAGCACTTCTAAAGCTGCTTGGTTTATTCACTGTTGCAAGGGTTGATAACTGCACCGATGCAGGATCACGCTCCAGTAGTTTTCAGGGGGCGACACCCGGCACCTTGCTAAACCGTGAGCTCAGATTCATCGATAATTAATGGGGATATTGGTGCTAATCCGGTTGGAGATGACTTTTTTCCAGTCTGCCACATCAATGGAATAATCAAGGGCCTAAAACCCAGGCCTTTGCTCCCCATTACCTCAGGCAAAAGAATTCCTGAAAGCATGCCTGGAGGGCACTTGAATTATATACACCATTAGGACAGACTCTCAACAAACCATATGAAACAACACACTTGACCAGCTCTCCTTTTCTTTCCTGACTGTTCTGGAAGAAGGAGATGCATATGCACACACATTATAGGCTGTTTTAATGAACCTCATGTGGAAGTGGAGGTGACGGTAATAAGGGTTAGTGGGGGTAGGTGGATAAAACAGGAGCAGGCTTTGCATTGATGCTGCAGCTCCAGTACAAACACCACCCACTGTGCATTGATGATGCAAATATGAAGATCAAGCAAGGGGTTCATGCAGTATCCTTAATAGGTGGAGCAACACAGCTGATTGGAGTATTTATGATCAGTTTACTGAAAGTCGATTTCAACAGTCCAAGACACATGAATATCTATTTTTTAAGGATGTAAAACAAATAGAATGGCAAAATCCTAACATTTTAAAATTGATGCTAATTATTTTATTGAATGAGTGATCCAAGAATGGATTAACAACGTTTCATACAAGCACATACACAATGAGCACAGTCACCAGCTTCTCAGCTTCTCTCTGTCCTGAAAACACGCTCACATTGCAAGCTTCAGTTACATCATTAGTCTGGGACAAATACAGCCTGAGCCTAACAAGTGAGTGAAGTTTTTTTCTTCCTACTGTTTCAGGGCTAAAATACACCCACCCTTCTGTCTTTTCCCAGCTGCCTGCTGGAAAAAGACGGGTGAGGTGAGCCGAGGCCCTGTAATCTAAGACCAGATTTTCATTGGAAGCAAATGCTTTCAATCCGTTGTAAAGACCGGCTCATGTTCAGCAAAGCCTACAATAACAAACCTAGGGGCTCGTCCCATGCGAGTTGGGAAAACAGAAGCAAGCGGCCAGAAAACCAGCTTGGAAAGTGAAAGAGAAAGTGTGCAAGCTCGTGAAATAAAGTGATATTCCTTAATAAGAAAAGAATAGGAGGAAATTGGAAAATACATGAAGAGAAAGTACAAAAGTAAATAAATAAATAAAAATCTATGTGAGCTTAGTAACATTTCACTTGCTTCCATTTTTATCCCTGATAACTAAAACCAGACAGGTAACACTAACACATCTCCATGTTTGTTTCCTTTCTTTTCCTTCTTTACACTTCTATGTCTGACCTATGCACACTTACTTTTACTAGAAGGGAAGAAAGAGGTAGAAGGTCCAGTCAATTTTATTGGCATTTCCATTTTCGGTGCAATTTGATACCAATCACGTCTACAAGGTCTGGGGCTAATTTCTGCCTTTCTTTAACCCCAGAAAGTGGGAAGACTGAAAAAGGGAGAAACAGAGCACAAGTGAGGAAGGATGAGGCAAGAAAAGGTGAAGAAGCTGCGCTCAGCAACCCAACACACTGGGGAAAAGTTAATGTTGTTACCACAGTTGTGTCACTTGATTTTGAACATGCTCAAAGAATTTGTATGAGAAAACGTCTCTCAAAATAGTCACTGAATATGGTTGCATGCATCTCAAACCAATCTTAGTTAGTTTATGTAAAGTCTAAATAAATGAATCTATATTTTAATACCTACACTCAAGTTGAAACAATTCCTGAGGATATATAGTTCTTTAAGAAACTGTTTCAATTCTGCAGATTTTGTTTCAAAAATGTACTCGAGTAGATAAGATTTTAAAAACTGCTGGGGGGGGGGGGGGCTATCAATGTGAATACAAAGAGGGCAGAGAGGGGTATGATGTGGGTAAAGATGGGCAATCAGACAATGAGCAGAATCTGTAGATTTGCATATCTCTTTCACATCGAAAATTTGGTAAAGAAACTAAAAGTTAAACTGGGTTTCTTTTTCAGAAATAGATCCTCTCTATTGCTGAACACTAGAAAATGCCTTGTAACTGCTATTTTCCTTCCCTCCATTGTCTATGGTGACATTATTTACATTAACGCTCCTACAAGCACCCTGCAGATGTTGAACGCTGTCTATGACGGTGCACTAAGATTCATAACTGGCTGTAACTACCATACCCACCACTGCACCCTGTATTCACTGGTTAACTGGACATCATTAACTTCACACAGACTCTCCCACTCGTACATTGTGGCTTTAAATCACTTGTAGGTCTGTTGCCTTCATACATCTCCTCCTACATGTCTCTGCGTGAGTGCAGTTACAGCGTGCGTTCTCAGGACATTATTACATGCAGTGTCCCTTCACTGAAGACTGAACTAGGCAAAAGGTCCTTCTCCTACTCTGCATCTGTTTCCTGGAATATCTTGCAAAAAGATCTGATGCTCTCGAACTTGACCTCTCTAAGTGGCTTTAAACATCTGTTAAGTTCGTGGCAAGAACCAATGCAGACACGTTGCTGTTTTTAGTTTTCTACACTGCCTTATAATCTAGCTTTTTTTCACTACTTTTTCCTTTTGACTGTCCTTTTGGTTGCCATTTAATTTAAATTTGTAAAAAATAAAAAGTAATAAAATAATAATAATAAAATTTGTATGCCTGTTTTGTGACTGTCTGTTGTCGTTATCCACTGTTGTCATCACTCTTTGTTAATCAGGTCTCTCTTGTAAATGAGTCCCCAAGGCTCAATGGGATTAACCTGTATAAATAAATGTTGAATGAATGAATGAAAAAATGTTGACAAATTTAAATAACTAATAGATTTTTTTAAATAAAATGAAACTATTGTAAACACAATATGATTTGATTAAAAAATAGAAATCATCAATTTTGGAAATTTACTCTTTATGCAGATTTCAATTTGATTTCAACTTTATATAAAACAAATGGGAAATATTAGTTTGTTAGAGTGATTCCCAACCTTGGTCCTTGAGGAAAGCCAGCGTGTATGTTTTCATTGTTTCCCTGCTCCAACACACCTGATTCAGTTATTTAATTACTGCCTGGTGTTCTGCAGAAGCCTGTTACTTACCCATTACCGGTAATTAAAATCAGGTGTGTCAGAGCAGAGAAACTGAAATGTGCAGGATGGTGTTCCTCAAAGAACAGGGTTGGGAACCCCTGCACAGGATAACAATTGTTAAGTTTTTTTTTGCAAGTGTAAGTTGTAATGGTGTTTAAAAAAATGTACTCAAGTTCCCTGTTATACCCCAAAATAGCACAAATATAAACTATAAAAAAATAAAGAAACAGTATACAAGAGTCTAAGATGCATATGCTAAACAATAATAAAATATTATAATATGTTGTATTAAACACTAGCAGCAGCCTGAACATAGACTGACGTGTTATCAGGCCTGGTCGGCACTCAAGATCTTTTCTGATAAGACTGTGGTAAACTAGATTTTTTTTCTGTAGTCCTGGGAATTTTTGGAAAGGATTGCTCCTCCAGGAAAAGCAGGATCCATAAAATTACTCTAAAGCTTGTTATCAGCTAACAGCTCAAAGTTCACCATTGGCGATGATTCTGGGATGCTGTGACGCAAAAGGCAAGGCCCACGTTCACACCTGTGAAAGTGACTGTGAAACAAAATTTTGTAAACAGATTCAAGAGCTTCATATGGTTCCTTTTAGAAGAAAAATCTTGTTTTAATTTATCCTGTATGCAAGTGTTAACATTACACGACTCAGAGGCAAACAGCACAAAACATGGCCTGCTTATAATACTGAACTATTACCCACTGAAAAAAAGGAACATTGATCACTATTTTTTAATGCATTCAGTTATAATAAATATGCACTGTGCAATTTTTTAAATAATGTTTCTCACAATGGCAGTAATGATTATAGTGTGTCTTATTAATACATATTATTGAGAATTAAAGGATTCAAACTGTCATGTGCACAAAATGGAAACAGGTTGCAATGAAATTTTTACTTTGCTGTCCACAATGAATGCCAAGCAGAGACAGAAAAATATTCACAATAAGAGAAAAACAGAGGTGCCAACAAAGTAAAATGTGCAAAATGTAACATCAGATAAGACAAAAAGGTGCACATGTGTAGCAAAGTATGTAATATGTCATAAAAGTATGGAGTTTTTTTTTTTATAAAAAAAATCATATTAAAATATAACAATATTTTCCAATAACAGCAACAACAAGTTCAAACTCTGGAACAAAGTTTAGAATAAAGTCTTATTGTTTAGATGGTTAGGATAGGAGAAAAGAAAAAAATGTCAAAACAGATAAGGAATTTACACCAAAAGATAAAAAGAGCAAAACCATGCTTACATGTAGAAGTTAGTGGTTCTTGCACTTCATTTGACGTGGTTTATGGCTGGAGGAAGGCTAAGTTAAATAATTAAAATCTTTAAATGAGCTGCTGTTAAAGAGTAACAGAGTTTTATTCCACTTTATCGTACGGGTTTTGAAAGCTGGGATTTCCTAGTTGCTTTTCAAATGAAACACTTCAGGTTTTCCTCGTCACGAAAGAGGTTTCTGCTTGTCACGTTAAAACTTCTAAACAGGGTCAAAAGTTTATCTAAAAAATGTTGTGAATGTTTAACACGAGAAGATAGTCTGGAGAGGAAAAAAAAAGCAATACAATTAAGCTTTGATTAAATCACCTTTGATCTCAGGATGTGCTAAAATGAAATACCGGTACTGGGATTTGAGGCAGCGTTTTCCAAAGTTGGGGTCAGGGCCCCATTGAGGGTCCTGACACAGAGACGAACGAGTTAAAAAATGATCGCTGCTCTTAATTATTGCCACATTTCTCACATTAAAGTCATATATGGATGCTAAATAGGGCAGTAGTTTCTGTTGTCCTTAAAGGTATTCATTGCAAACTAAACCACATATTTTGAATTTTATTGCCTATAATAAACCATCCATAATCTACGGTGGCCGAGGGGTGCAAACACGCTGCAAAAAGAAAATAGGGCCACCGTAATAATCTCTTTTATTTTATTTCAAATTGTATACAGTGCATCAAGACAAGACTATTGCAAACCCTCAGAGCTACTTTACAGTATCTGTTTGGAAAACCATTTGGTTATAAGACAAATTCCAAGTTTGTGGTTATTGTTGCAGAAAAAAACATTCATTCAACCTTTATTTATACAGGTTAATCCCCAATGAGCCTCAGAGACTCATTAACAAGAGAGACCTGATTTTAACAAAGAGTGATGACAACAGCGGATAACAAAGACAACAACAGACAATCACAAAGGATGCATAAAAATTGAGAATAACAAGTGAAAATGAAATGGTATTTAAAAAAAAAAGAAAAACAGCTAAGTTGTAAGGCGATGCAGAAAAAAATAAAACAGGTCTGCATTGGTTTGTTAGAGTTTTGATTTTGTTGCCACAAAAGAAGAGAAAGCTCACAAGGTCAAAAATCAAAGTTTGTCATTTGCACCATATGTGGTACATGTGGTGGAATGAAATTGTGTACACAGGGTCCCAGTTACATCCAACAAAAAAGAAAAACAAACTAAAAATAGCAAAGCACTAGTATAAAAACAATACATTGAACAGCAGCATGAACGAGTCTGTGTGAGCAGATGAGTAAGAATGAACACAGCAACCTGAAACAGATCAGCAGCAACATGATGTGATTATCCTGGTTAGAGAGTCATGAGTCTAACAGCCTCAGGGTAGAAGCTGTTCCTCAGTCTAGTGGTTCTACACTTAATGCACCTCAATCTCCTTCCTGAGGGGAACAGGCAAAATGCATGTGTGCTGGGTGAGTGGGGTCGTTCATGATGCAGGTGGCCCTCTTCCTGCATCTGGAGGTGTAGATGTCTGTGACGGTGGGGAGGCTGACTCCAACAGACTTCTGTGCAGCCTTCACCACTCTCTGCAAAGCTTTTCTTTCTGCAGTTGTGCAGCCTCCATGCCACACG
>JARVJN010000001.1:72224750-72236929 GCA_031763805.1 Argolebias nigripinnis
ACCGAGAGACCAACTGAAAGGGAACTTCCTCTCTGATGATATGGGGGTACATTTGTATTTTTTGCATGGGCAGCTTACACATCGGGGAAAACACGATCAATGCAAGAAAGTATATAAAAGCTTCAGAACATTATTGCTCCCATCCAGCAGTAAAAACACAGGACCGTTGAACAGTTACTGTACATCAGACAAGAATTAGACATACTCCTCCAAAAGCTCAGTTCCTAAACCTTTAAAGTCCGTTATTAACTAGATACCTCACAAATGTAAGCATGACCTGTTTAAACTTTTTAAAGATGTAGGGCTGTAATAAAACTCGAAATTACTTTTTTCTTAAAAAAGCACACAATTGCTTAATGTTTAACATTTGATGTTCCACTGTGAATAAAAAAATGATTTATGAAACTTTGCATTCTGCTTTCATTTACATTTTGTACAATGTCCCATCATTTTTAGAACTGTGGTATTTAAAGGATTAAAAATAATGCAAGAGAAAACTTTCAGGGTAGGAACAGACACTAAGTGTAGGCATATGAGAAGCAGAGAAGCATGAAGGAAGATTTTTTTATGTGTGCGCTCATGCACATCATGAATGAATATGTATTTCATGTAAATTCTGCACACAAGCCATATTGTAATAGTCTGAGCTACATTTTGCATTTCTTTGGTCATGCAAACGGGCCCACATGTAACCAACAAACAGCTGGAGACACAAACTGAATGAAGGAAAGGGAAAGTAACAGAGATGAGAGAAAACAGCAGTTCAGCTTCAAATATGCGCTTCCACCCAGTGTTTCCACAAAAAGTCCATATCAGGGGGGTGATGAATAACAAAGTGAGAGAAAAATTGTACAAATGTGCAACAATCTAAAACTAACACACTGAATGTACTCAGAAACACAGAAAATTCCCAAAGTCTCCAAGTCAGACTTGACAGACTTGAATAACTTATCAAATAGTTTTATGATCACCTTCTCACACGTGAAATATTGACTCAAGCCAATAAAACCAAGATAGTGGACGTGATTGAACAAGCAGGGGATCAGCTCATGTTCACTGATGGAAGCAGAGGAGAGGAAATTATTGTGTTTACTTTGATTTCAGAGCCTCTTTTACCTCGTGACCTCAGCAGCTGTGGGACAACAGCCTTAATCCTAAAAGCAAACTGACTTCTCACTGTGGGAACTTAATACAATTTCCTCTTTTTTGAGAGGGGCAAACTCAAGCCACTTGCTTGCTTCATATAAGGCAATAAAAAGTCAACAAGGGTCATGATTTTCTGCTACATGAGTCATTACCTGATGACGGACAAGTTAGTTACTGTGATAGAGCGAGGTTGTAAAGCTGGAGTGGATGGGCACCGAAGAGCCTTTACTTTTCCCAGGTAACTACAGGTAATGATGTTTGAGATGCAGTAAATCTACTGAAGGAGGAGTAAACACTGCCACCAAAAACACAGTGTTGTTCAGGATGATTTATAAAGCTGTTTTAAAACCAATGACTCCTTTCTGTCAGCTGTATCTTACTGTGAACAGAGTTGGAGCTACAGTTTTTATGAACACGCACACACAAAGACGCTGCAGCACCATCAAAACATTTCAACAGCATTATCTTGATTTATTTTTCATTCCAGTTCATTTTACGTTCACATATTGTCATCCCATCACCAAAATATGAAGTCAAATGTTTTTGCCTGTCTTTTTTTCTCTGTCTGTTAGCAAAATATGTTGTTGTGAACCACTGGACGGATTTAAAAGAAACACTCAGAAAGTAATCATTTTGGAGTCAGTTTAAGACAAGATAGTGCCACAACCAACTGACCTTAAAAATGCAAAATGGCTATAACCTAGTCAATATTACATACATTTAAAAAAAATCTGGAGTGGCTGTAGATGAGACTGAACCCCCACACATATAATAAGAACTAAAGAACTGCACAATGTTTCTATGTAAATTTGCTCCATTAATGTTTGAATGTTAAACTTTCTGAAAATATTCACAGAACATAATTCTATAGCTGATTAACTTTTGGAGCCAAACCAAACCAAAATGGCCACCACAGCTAACCAGCCTTATCAAACACAAAAACGGCTAAAATTCTGTCAGATATTGTTTGTAGTGGTTGTAGCTGAGACTATTTCAGAAACATACTTCAAGCACTACACATTGCAAGACATCCTTGCTAAAAACTATGGCATTAACGTTTAGCATCAATCTTATTAGCAAAACATCCCATGGATCATCCACCCATCTATTTCCATTACCCACTTCTCCTTTATGGGTTGCAAGGAGATGGGGCCTGTATCCAGCAGTGATTGTGCAAGAGGCGGTGTGCATCTTGGACAGGTGCATGTCTATCACGGGAACACACAGAGAAAAACGAGACACACAACCATTTTCATTAACCTGGACAAGTCCTAATACAGTACAACTCTTAAAGCATCCACTGGCTATTCATCTACATCTGAGGACATTTTGGAGTCACCCTAATTGAGGATGACCTACAGCTAATCAACATTAGCAAGCACAGTCAGTCAAATGTACAGATCTTGTTAAATTGTGTAAGGTAGTAGCTGAGAACCGTCCTCACATGCCCCGAGAGCTAACACATTACACGAGGTGTTGTATCGCGTTTTGAACTAAATGGCTATAAACTCATAGCTTCTATCTTAATATAACACACTGGTAGAAACACAGTGCTACTGTATGTATTTTTTCAAGGACTGCTAGGCCTTTAATTTATTGTTGTTTTACCTTCTCTTTCCTGTGTTCACACCCTGAAGAAATCAAAATGAGAATGCTGTTTGTGTCTGCCAGCTACTCTACTCCCACCTTCAGTCATACAGACTGAAGAAAAATCAAAAGAACCACATAGCTTTTATCTACCCACAGAGCCTAGCATGTAAACAGATTACTGGTAAAGCTGGACACCAGTAAGACAATTATTGGACCAAGGATCTTGCTCGATTACGTCTAGACAATGTCTAGACAACACACACACACCAAGCAAAACATGATGCTTCTTAATATATGTTCATGGATATTATTATTTTGTCTGAAAGAGCTTTGGTATTGGTTAATAAAAACCCATGGTTTAAAGTTGTGCTTTTCATTTTGTTAACAGTGAAAACGACAAAGAAAGAGTCATCTTTGAGCTGTTCAAAGAGCCAGTCAAGTCAAGCATGGGGAATATAACACAAACAAGTACAGCTCTCTCTTCCAGTCTGCTGGACAATCGGACCAATTAATGAGTGACTTTGAGGGGGACACGTGAAGCTGAATCACTGGATGGGCGGAGGCTGGCTGCTGATTGCCTGAACCCCCTGTCCATGTCCACATTTGCCACCCTGGTTCTGGAAATGGCCCACTAAGATGTATGAAAAGAGCAGCAAGTCTGTGGAGGCTTGACCTTGTCAGAGGGCACAAAACATGGATGGACACATGACAACATCAGGAATATTTCCTACATCAGACTTAGCCTACAAAACATAGTTATAATTTAGTTTTACAGATATTGAGCTAGGGTTTGAGATGGTAGTATCTGAGAGTTGTCCTTAACACATACTTTGAGCACTAATATATATCACAATATGTTGCATTATCCTATGGGGTCGTGCATTTCATCATTTACAAGATTTGACCAAAACAGCTATAAGTCCATCCCTTCTACTCATAAGATGATCTTAGTTTAAAACAGACATGAAAGGCAGAGGGTGATAGGTGTTCCTTCAAGGAACACTAACCCTTTTTTGTGTAGGTCAAACATTCATAAACCATCAAAGTGCATGCTCAATAATCCAGGTAAAAAAATACAACAAAGTTAAGTCAGGTCCTCTGGACGGTTTCTTCTTGTTGAAACATTTCATTTTTCATCCAAAAGACTTCATCAGTCCGAGGAGCCACAACAAACAGTCTTAAAAGCACCTTCATATAGTGGGCCAACAAGTTTGATGATGCTCAGATGGTTTGATGAAAGAAGATTCAACAAAATGAAACCGTCCATATGAACTGACTGAACTTTGTTGGATTTTCTACCTAGATTATTGAGCATGAACTCTGATGTTTTGAACCACTTTGACCATGGCTGCCTCAGACGAGCTGGCGGGGGAGAGGGCAGACTCAAACCACCTGAGCACCATCAAACTGGTGGGCCCACCATGTGAAGGTGCTTTTAAGACTGAGTTTGTTGTGACTCCTCGGACTGATGAAGTCTTTTGGATGAAAGAGGAAACATTTCAACACAAATAAACTGTCCAGGGGACCTGACTGAACTTTGTTGAATTCATTAACCTTATTTCTGGCAATTCACAAAAAAATACTGGTGCACAATACATAAGAATTTCAAAAGAAAAGTATTTGAGTATTTTTTTACTTTATACCTTTGTGACAATTAGGTGGACCACACATAAATCAGCACATATAAGTTTAACTGTCCATAAGGCCTAAACTGAATCACAAATCTCAGAGGTGGATATCACACAACAAGCAAGAATCTGAGGCCAGCAATTTAGGCAAACAGTAACACTCAGCCTTACAGGGAGCCATTTGTTTTGGCTCGGCACGCTGTTCTCTTTACAGTCAGGGTAATTGGTGATACATATCTAATATCAGCAGTCATCGCCTCGCTCCCAGGACGACTCTGACCAGCGGAGAGGAGAACCGCACAGCTTTCAAAAACAGAGCAGACACTCTGCTCCTTCCTCTCAGCTCGCATCCACATCGTTGCAGCTGACCAGTTCAGTGCCTGAATGTTTTTTCTGTTTCCTTCGCACGCCAGCCCCTCGGAGAAGCCGACGGGTGTCCTTACAAATTCACACAGGCAAAGAGGAGCACTTTATACTGCGAGAAAGAAAAGAGTACATGAGGGACTCCCCACCATCACAGGCGCATATGATCTTTTAGCTTTTCCTTTACCCTTCAAACATTACTGGATTTATTATTATTATTATTATTATTTTCAAAAGAGCACGATCCAAGGCTGCAGACGGGCTTCTCCAGAGTGCTTATGGGTATTAAACAAAACAGGCTGTTGGTAGGCACTAGTTAACACACAGTAATAGAGAGGGACTAATTAACTACAGTTGCTCTGTGACTTGTTTCTTGCTGGATGTTTACAAAGATCTCTCAAAGAAAGGGAGGAGAAAAATAGGAAAAATAAGAGGCTTTCTTCTTTGTATGCTCCTTAGGGAGAAAAGAGACACCCAAAACTGATTTTAATGACATGAAATGTGATCCTCCCACAATTTTTTTCAGTTTCTGCCAATGGAATTTAGTGCTAAATACACCATGGGCATTGTGGTCAAAGCATAAACACAAAAAGTGAGGATGCAGCATGTGACAATTGTCACCATATGTAAAAATAAAAGGCAGATTGTTTTTCACATTGCCTCTTTGACGCTGACAAATCTCTGCAAAACATCTACCAGTTGAACACTTTTCATTATCTGTCTTCTTGTTAAATTACACATTTCAACAAATATTTCTCACGATGCCTCCTTTTGTTTTGAATTGACGATGTACTTCCATGTGAAAAACAGAGACTTTTTAAAACCGCCAGCCAGTGACCCGTTAAGACAAAAGAGCAGAGCATGTGGTCTTCTCTGTGATAGCCCCAGAAGAAAGAAGGAAAGAAGAGAAGAAGAGAAAAAGAAAGGCCAGTTCTCTAGTTAAAGGTTTCTTCTGTCCAGCATCCTTCCTCTGAGCTTTGCTCTTGCTGGAAGGGGACAGGAGGAGAGAAGAACGACGAGTAGATGATAAGAGGACAAGAGGGAAGAAACCAAACAGATTAGAAGTTGGAGGAGAGAAGGAGACTCGTAGACATAGAACAATGACGAGGTAAAAGACAGAAACACAAAAATAGAAATATTAGAAAATATCACAACTCTTTATGCTGAAGGACAAAAAAAAAGTGACAGAAATCTTCCCGGCAACATCCCAGATAATGCTGATTAGAAGGTTTCTTGTTTTTAAAGGTGAATTATTGTTGGCACCAGGAGTGAACTGTTCTTCAGGGCTGCCTGACAACTTTGACATTTTTAAACGCTGAAACATTTTGATTCTGTGACCTCTCACCTCAATCCAAACCTTCTGATATATGTATCACGTTGTTGTTTCTGTTTTAATTTGTTGCTTATTATTTTGTTTATTGTTTGCTATTTTTTGCTTTACTTTATTGAATAGAACCCAGAAATGACTTCTGTTGTGAACTGGTGTTATATAAATGAAACGGACCTCATTACTACTGTTCAGACTTGTCAAATACTTTACTGCCAGAATAGAGAAACCAAACTGAGTTAAAAAATGCAAGTTGTGAAATAAATAATAAAATAAAAAGATACAAAGTATGTGTCCTACTAAAGCTTTAAGCCTCTAACTGGGCTACAACTGTTTGCAACAAGTTAAAAACACAAAATAGCAACAAAAAATAACATTTTCAATTGAAATTAAATTAAAATTGTACTTATGACATATATGTAGAAAACAAAGAATAAACTGCTTCATTCTTTCCACACTCCCGCAAATGATGTGCGATTATTTATTTGCAAAGTATCCTAACTTTATTTCATTACTGGCCTTCACTGTAGATGTCTAGTGTTTTTGTTTGTTTGTTGTTGTTGTTTTTTTTGCTAACTACTTTTATTTGGCATTGTTAATAAGTCTTCTGATGCATGTTCAATAAATAAGTTAATAAAGTTAATAAAGTAAAACAATAAGTTAACAAATCTTGATTTTGCAGCCCTTGTTTTGTATTTATGATATTTTAGGCCTGAGGACTCGTTGAGACTGTCCATGATGGTAAATAGAATAAAAAGAATGGGTAAAATTTAAGAAGCAACAGAGAAAGTAAAGACAGCACATAAAATAAGAAGATCAGCAAAAACAAAGTAAGATCGATGTTGAAATGGGGGGGGGGGGGGGGGGGTGGGTTCCAAACAAAACTTTAATAATGAGGAAGTATAGAATAAAAGTAGGCTAGAAAGAAAAAAACCCATAAATCTGCAAAGTTAAGGAGTGAGAAAGATGTAACAAATCTGAGCAAAACCTAATGGGGATGAAAGAAAGTGCATAAGAAGCAAAGAGGTGAAAGACAGAGAAAGAAGATGGAAATACAAAACATGGTGTTTGAGAGTGAGTGGGAGGCATGGAAGCCCCCCAAAAAGGGGAGGGATGCATGAGGAGAGAGAAAAGCAGCTGACATTAAACTGAAAGAGAGACTGAAGAGTAGGTGGGAGACGAGGGAAAACTGCAAGAGGAGGACGTGAAGATGAAAGTGTGCAAGAGAGGGGGAAGAGGTGAAGCTGTCAGGGAGAGAGAGAGAGAGAGAGCCATGTGCCAAACAGATAAATAACCAGCTTACTGGGATTACCAGTGAATGACACAGAATTTAGCCGAGCCAAAGTGACGTGGCAGAGATAGCTCTTAGCCCATATAAACCTGAACACAGTCCAACATGTCCTGCGGTCCTGTTGTCACCGCAGTCTCAAGCTCCTCGTGCTCATGTGCAAGCTTTAAAACGACAAGCTCTGTCTAATGCTGGTCTGAAAATGAAGACGGACAAACACTGAGCACCACTAGCTCCCTTTGTTCACCCAAACTGCTTTGACTTGAACACCTGTGCGATTGTGATTTGATTAACATTTTAACAACACAAATGCGATTGCCAAATTTCACTTTTAGGTTTTAAGGATCCGGGTATAAAAGTATAAAATTTTGTATTATTTAAAAATGCATTTCCAGATTATTGGATCTTTATTTGAAATGAGAATAAAGCATTTATTAGAAGATATGATCATTTTAATGTCACCACTAGTTTTATGACTTTTATAATCCCAGCAGTACATACGTTTTTAAAAGCGGAATGTTTTTTTTACCCAAAAGTTGCCTTGATTCAACTTTAGCGATAGTTTGCCAACAAGTTTTCATTCTTGCAGAAACACAGCACAACAAAATACATAGTGTTTTAAAGCACTAATTTCCAAACACAGACAAGCACACATTTATCTGCACTCTACCTCACTTTTACCCTCTAGTGGACTCTACAGCCAACAGAAACCTTCTACAGCCGGACAGAGTTGGGAAACAGAGATTTGAGGCGACAGCGAGATGATGAGATAGAGTCATGGAGTGGGGCAAGCATAAGAAGCGAGTCTATAATTGGAAAGATGTGAAAAATGAAGTGTCAGTTTGGTCAATAAGGGGCAAAGGTCACAGAGGCAGGAGCCCAAACTCGGTACAGAGCACGCATTAGAGCAACCAATCAGCTCTTGGCTGGCTGCTCCAGACTATTACTCATCAAAGGTATAGAAGGACGCACACACAACACAATATCTCTTTGTCTCCGTCTTTGCCCCGTTTCACTGTAATTTCAGAGCTCTTTCATCGGTCGGCTTTCTTTTTTCACATTTCAGTTTTTGTTTCAAACTAATGTCTAAGTCTTCAGGGCTGAGCACTACTGAGGAGGGACAATGAAAGAGAAAAAGTACCATACGTGAGGTAAAACACACAGAAAGGCTCAGTGTGTGTTGACTTTTCAAACTGGAAGGCCTGGCAGCGTTCAGGTTCTACCTGCTGCTACTGGCCACACTACAAACTGCTCAACTTCACATCGCCTTCACTAAAACGCAACGTAGAGTTATTTTTCTGTTTGTTTGCAACCACAACTTGACTATGTTCTCCTGCTGCTGCTCACACAAATATTCTCACAATGCATAGAAACTGCATCAAATCAGTGCATCCACTCACTCCAGACAATTCAGCTCCATTGCACAATCTTTCACATAAAAAAACACATTTGTATTTTTATGGTTCCTATTTTGCTTCAACTCTGTAAAAGTATGCCTCAAACTAAAGAGAATAATTCACTAGAAATTATTTTAAGCAAAAACACATTTTCCATTAACTTAAATGACATCTCAGAAACTTTTCTGCCATCTGCCTTTTGAATTATTCTAATCAAGTGGACTCTCAGCATCGTTGTGCTCTTGTTATACTCTTCTGCTGCATTAACTCTTACCCTGTTCACTGCTGTTGTCTCCGCTGTGTGACGTGTGCCCGCCGCTGGAAGGTCCCGGTGTTCCTCCCGAGCGCGTGGACGCCGTGTCATCGTGATCTCTGTTCCAGGACGTCTGTCGAGAGGAGAGACAGCACAGAACCGTCAATCTGTAAATGTTTTCAACTGTCCTATTTTTTGTACCTCATTTTACAAGAAACATAAAAATACACAAAATGACATTTAAAATGAAATCATCCTTGCCAACTCTTAGGCCTGTCACGCGGTAAGGAAGGTTTTATGGAATGCAGATTATTAGGGCTTTATGAAGAGGCGAATAAAAAGCAAACATGTTGCTTTGGTTTCCAGCTTTCTGAAGCATGCAATCCGCGGCTGCCTCCATTTGGCTCAAACCACTAGCAGATGAAAATACAAGACAGCTACAACTTAAGATAGAGTACAGCAAGCGCCAGGGAGTGATGTCATCCAGGCAGAGGGAGAGGGAGCGGGAGGTAAATAAGTCAAGGATTGCCACATCAGTGTAAATCCTGTATTTTTGTCTAAAAATGTAGCAAGAAAGGAGAAAATAAACATAGATGACCCGTAATGTAAAAATGAAATTTCATTTAGGGCAACAGAACAAAGACATAATCAAATAAGCAAATGTTTTCCCACAGTCAAACAAAGTGAAACAAAATACTGCGTGACCAATCCAACTGAAGCCAAGTGAAAACAAATAAAACAATTTAAGGTATTCAGGAAAAACCTGGACTGAATCTAATCAGTTTTAGCTGATGAGACAGACTCAGGACATTTGAGTGTATATATAGTAAGTTGTGTCTAAGGTCAGATGAGTGTCAGCTGCTCACTGGACAGTGGTTAGCAAATGGCCCATGGAGGATTGAAAACATAATAACCACACACCACAAACAGTGTAAAGAGACAGGAAGGCAGACAACTGATACAATCACACAGTTAAGAGATGAATAAAGACATCAAATGATGCTAACAAACACAAACAACTGCATAAATACTGAACAAATACAGAAAACTCTGCCCCATACAAAGCAACTGAAACCACACCAGATGTCACCCAGTCCTCTGCGAAGCAACATTAGTGCTCAAGTTAGGAGAAAAGAGACCTCAGAATAAGAGGAAATGGAATCTAATGTCTTAGGTACAACTCGATTTCACAAACAAAAAAAACACACGCAGCACACACACTTATCGAGCCTCCTCCACACACACGCGTTAGCCTATCTGTTCTCTGTGAAAATCAAATGAAGCAGATATCAAGGGGGCAATGTGGTGCTTGCATCTCACTTTTAGGGCTTTGTGACGAAATGAGTGATAGAAACCCACATGGAGGAGGAGAAAAAGGAGAGGAGAGAAAGACTGTGGGGAACAACTGGTTTCAATTGGGATCCTACAGTTGGCACTGCTGCTGCTGCTGCTGTGAAAAGAGTTTAGCTTCATACAGAAAAGCAGACATTTCATGACACAGAATTTGTTTAAAACTAAATAAAGATGGAGCAGAAGAACAGAAAGAAATACGAGTCAGCAAATTTAACACATTTGGAGTGTATTCGAGCTCGTTTGATGTTCCGTGGCTATGAAATTATAATCCAGTGTTTACAGGACGATGTAATCATTTTCTAAATTAGGCTTTGCAACAACAACAAAAAAAAGTCACCACATGACTGAAATTTTATCGGGTAGCTAAATGTTGATTTTAACGGGGATAATATACCAAGATGATTGGTTTTTATTTTCAAACTCTCAGATTTTTTTTTTTTTGGCCGACCATAGAAGATGAAAAAATAAAAATGAAACACCCATGCATGACCGACTCCAGAGAACATCAGATGTGAGGTAATCCAGAACACATGCTCAAAACACAAACAGTTAAATACAGATTTTGCCAGTTCTTTTGGGAAAAAAAATGTGAAGCGTTAAAAAATGAGCAGAACTTATTTATTCAGAGATCTGTGGAACAGAATTGCACACAGGATCCCCGGGGACGTTAAGCAGCAAGCAGTGAAAAACCCAAGAGCCTCCGCTTGAAATAAAGCAAGTGATTTTTTTATCCTTTTACTTCTAATTCTTTAACAAATTCCATTTGAAAATATAATTAGAAAGTGGAGGGGGAAATGGCAAACTACTGCATTAGCTGTAATTGAACAAAAGAGCACATTGCCTGCTGGGAGGTGGCCACTGAGGCCCCATGGGAAAGGGGGCGGGGCTGAGACAGGGCCTGGTGGCATCTCTGCGGGGACGGGGCGTTTATTTATAATCACACACCGCCCTTGGATGGAACAGGCCCAGCACTGATCTAACATGCAATTAATACACACATGGCTGAGATAACAAAAGTACACACCAGTCACACACACACACACACACACAAACACACAGATATGCTGCTCTTGGTCACTTCACTTGTGCAAACACTCCCATGGATACAAATACTTTTATCTGCCTTACACAAATACATGCGCACCTGGCTTATTATCAAAAGCGCTCACCTTGACCAGAAGATACACAGAGAACAAGAAAAACATACACCCTGTGCCAACAACACTTTAAAAACACAAAAAGTACAGACACCTTCAAAAATATGTAAATTCACAGGAGGAATAGATGCATAAAACGAAAGCTGAGAGAAAGAGCCGTGTCCTTCCTGGTCCCTTAATGAGCCACCATAGTCTCTCCCTGTCTCTCTCTCTCCCCTCGTTTGAACCGTGTCTCTTCTCTCACATATTATCTGGTGCAGGATAATGATTAAATCAATGCTTAATTGTTCAGTAAATTCAATTTTCCACATTCTAAAGTTCTTAAATCTTCTAAGCCAAAGAAACACCATTTTTGAGCCACACATACCTTCTTTCCTTTCTTCCTTCCCTTCTTTTTTTAATCACCTTTTCTTTCCCCTCCCCACCCTTTCTATATCAGCCTGATTCACCGTGAAAAGATTTTCCTTGCTGGAAATTCTGATTCTGCTATGATCTGTGAGGCATTCCAACCCCATGCATTCTCTTTGTGCCCCATCTAAGATGCAAGAACAGGTTTCTCTTTCTCGCTGTGCCAGGCCCCGTATCATACAAGCGCTCATGCAAGAAACGTTGCCTTGCCAATTCACTCACAGTAATAAAGAAAATGGTTCAGGTTGTTGTGCTGGGCGGGCGGGCGC
>JARVJN010000001.1:72238062-72250702 GCA_031763805.1 Argolebias nigripinnis
TTTTTTGAATGTCCAGAGGACCAGACTTAGCTTTTTTAGATTTTTCTACCTGGATTATTGAGCATGCATCAGAGTATTTACTAATTGGCTTTTCTATGTATGTGAATGTTCCTGTAAAGTGCCCTGAGACAACTTTGTTGTGAACTGGTGCTATATAAATAAACTGAATTGAACTGAATTGAATTTTCACATGTACACTCCTGCACAGAGGTGCACCTGAACGACAGTCAGGTTATTCCATGCCTGAGAATGTCTGCTGCCTCTGTCCTCTGTGGTTGTTTTCTTTAACACCGTTTTTGACCTTTTGCAACAGTGCCACTTCCTTGAGCTGAAATCTGCGACAATGCCATGTGTTGCAGCAGTGAGATGGCCTGCAATAACTTCAGACACATTCTTGCACTCAGCCGAACGCTGGTGGGAAAGCGGTAAATGAAAGGGGCTGAAAGGCCAGCTATTGTAAACTCTAGTATACTTTGCTTTCCACTGTGACTAGATAAAGCAGGATCTGCCTCTCTGATAACCGGCCAGGCAAGTGCTTGCCCGACAAACTCTACTTTCTGAGCTCTCTCCACCCCTCTCCTCCCCTCATTGCAATATTAGTGCTTCCAAAATGAAAAGAAAAGCTGATAATAGTATGTGTGGAAAAGAAAAAATGGGAGGGGGGAGAGAGAACTGCAGAAGACCCCCCTTCCTCCCTCCCTCTCTTCTCCTCTCTCTTACCTCCTAACTCTTGACAAT
Organism: Argolebias nigripinnis; assembly: GCA_031763805.1. Taxonomy (NCBI): domain Eukaryota; kingdom Metazoa; phylum Chordata; class Actinopteri; order Cyprinodontiformes; family Rivulidae; genus Argolebias; species Argolebias nigripinnis. The sequence continues at coordinate 72,238,801 of JARVJN010000001.1, forward strand.
AGACAAAGAGAGGAGAAATAACCTTATAATTGCTGAAGGGGTGAGGAAGAAAACTGGATTTGGTCTCTTGAGTGTGTAAAGTATGCTATGTTGAATAGCCGTCAGGTACTCTTCAATTGGCTTTTTCAAAACTGGTAGGTTAACCTCATAAAGACAAGCAAAGATAATTACATGTTTGAGATAATTACCCAAGCTCTCAAAGTCTGTTTAGATGGCACTCGTGGAAACTGATTTTTAGTTCTCTCCACGGCCTTTTCCACTTCAAATTTTGCAATATGCTCCATGATTATCCGGCAAGTGCTGAAATCCAAAGAAAAACCTTAACTGTGGCTCTTCCAGCCACGCTGCCTAATCACAAACAGAGCTACCGGTACTTCCCTTTTTTTTTTTTTTACTATTATTTATTTAATTTTATTTTAGTGAATAAAAAGGCAGACATAAGGAATTGTTTCGCACCGGACATTTCTTTAGCCTAGCTTAGCTTAACTTGCAGCCGCCACACTTGGATTTACTGAGTAGATTCCTTGGAGACAAGCTGTTTGTGACGGAGGCCATTGTCAGAGACTTGCAGGGGGTTAAGGGGGAGAGGAACTTTCCATTAGCTAAGTACACATGTGTTAAGCCAGGTTATTGTTTACTTAGCCAAAGAAACCACAGCATTAGGCCTCAGGGACAAACATGGCCGCTCGTCATAAGCAACAAAAGTCACAAACCAAGAACTTTATTTGCCGTTGGGATCTTATGGTTCAACTAATCACTACTTTACTAGCAACACTACAAGATTTTAAAAATAAACCAATTAACCACAAAAATAATACAGAAACACAAATTGTATGGCAGCATTTAAGAGGACATTCCTAATCTTTGATGTCACTCCAGCATCGAGTTGCATAATCATAATCACCCCTACTTGTTATTCCACCACAATAATGAAGAGGCTAAGAAACACACGAGTCACGTGGTCTCTTCTTTGTGTCACTTGTTGAATCCTCAACAGCCGCTCGGCATTCACATCCCAAAAGAAAAAAGAAAGGAGTTTAGGGGAGGAGACAGAGGAGGGGAAGAGAAGACGGGGGGAGGGGGGTAACTGTGAGGGTCAGCCCTTTCCTCTATTCAAATACAAAAGCTGCTATTACCAACAATCACTACAATGATTCCAAAGTTTGGATTAAGAACAGCAGCGCGCCACTGTAGGAGAGCGAGTCGGCTGAAACTCGATCCATACCTCAACGAGAGGCGGATAGATTAGCGATAGCTACATACTGATTGGGAAAATAGTGTCTGAACCCAGCAGTCATGGTTTCCACTGGGTTAGGAGCTTAGGGGAGGGGGGAAGGAGGTCACTCTTTGACAGGGTTACCTAAACCAACACTGCTGGGTCGCACTGACCTGGAAACCCGCATTTGTGAAGCAGAACAGTGTCATTTGTTGGGAAAAGATATCACGATAGTGCTATCAGGAGTAAATTCTTACACAGTGACCACAACGCACACAAGCAGGGTATGTTTAGGAAAGATTGTGCAGCAGGTAAGGAAAACCTCAAATGTATAGATGTGATTTCAGATTGTCAGATGGCTCACATTCTTTTTACGTATATGATTTCAGCAGAGTGCCGAAAAGCCTCCTCAATATAAAAACACCCTTCCACTGAATTAACTCGCATCAGAGTTGCTGAGCATTCATAATCATTTAGGACTTCTATAGTTGCATAAAGTCAGACAGTGAATAATTTTTAAGGAAGTTTCAATTATTTCCAGGCCCACTTCAGCCTGCATGGCTGAATCAAAGAGGAACTCTTGAGACTTGGAGAGTCCTCAGCACTAATAGCAGCGTTCGGCTTCGACGGCAAACAGCCCTGGCCCTCTGCGTTCATTAACAAATTGCCATACCCCTCCCTGTGCTCTGAGCAAATAAAGGCAACTGTGCAAAATGATGTGCTGCAACGGTGAAAAAGTCTGACTGTAATGAACATGTGAGCCTGACCAAACCGAGGCACAATCAGCAGATTACGCTTGCCATATGTCCACAACAACAAGAAGAGCTGAAATGCACACCACAAAACTCAGCGTTCACCTCAAAATAAATCATCCTGCAAGTGAGCTGCAAGGTCAAAGTCCATCTAATGGACCAGCACAAAAATTGCAGCCTAAGTGCAGGATTTTGCTGTGCATGGAAACTTTGTAGAAGTCGGCAGGGAAGGAGTTAAGGAAGTCCAACTGGTGCTAACCAGTCACTCCACTCACATAGCACCTGAGGGGGGTGCTGCATTTATCAGGCCAGTCTGAACACACACTTGCACACAACAGCAGCATGCACACACACACACACACACACACACACACACACATATATATGCATACACTACAGAGAAAAACAAACACACACAGCATCGGAGGGTAAGCCCAAACTAGCTAAGCTGCATTCACAAGCCGGTGCAGAGCCTCTGACATTTTCACCTTAGCTCTGCTTTCTTTAAAAAGTGGCGCTCAGTGTCTCTCATTACTCGCATGCAAACTAAAAACATTAAAGAAAAAACATAAAAATATACAAAACAACTACTTTTCTGATGCAAGGGTGAATAATGCAGCAACAAAAGCTGGATTGTTGAGTTTAATAAATTCAAAGTATTTTCTTTTTCCCCCTTCTGACATTTTTTTCCCCTTTTTCTGCTACAGTCGCCTCACTGGAATAAATTGGTTTATGAATAAATGAGCCTACTTTCTCCATCTTGTTAACATTGTTCTTTCGTGCAAATTCAGAGCGTTTCTTTCCAGTCCACTTCAACTTTATGCCCGAGGGCATATATTAAAAATACATATGGAAAGAGATAATGCACACACAATGCAAATTTGTTAAGGGGTGTCACGGCATAACAACGGCAGATAAGATGTCACCCAAAAAATCACCCACAACATTTGAAAATATGCTATATCTTCAGCTGCAAGTTAGTCATGAAGTGTGTTGGTGTTAGACAGACAATACAAGTATTCAGCATTAAGAGGCGTGCACCCTCTGCCTGTTTGGATATGCCCATTTACACACACACACTTGTGCTTCTAAAACATCAGCCCATCCCTCAACGTTACACATCTGTCAAAAAGTTTTCCTATATATCTTGATCCAACCTCCGCCTGCAGGTCATTTATATTATTCTGTCAGCGTAAACATGTGGGGATTAGTCCTGGATTGGCTACACAGGGACCATCATTATATTAAAATAGGCCATGTCTTCATCTTACAGTCAATTAAAGATGTGCATGAGTGCCCCAAGCACAACATCATTTTCTCCTTATACCTAAAAACCCAAGGGTTTTAACTGATGATTTCCATATAACATAAAGCCTTCATTTTGACCTATCTATATATTAAAAATACTGAAGAAAAAAAAACTTTTTGAAAACTGAATCCTGAGAGAGTACAACACAGTTCAAAGAGACACTTAAATGCACAAGTGGCGTCTGTGTTATTTAATTATGTTCCTGGATTAAATGAAGTATTATCTTCCGCGTGATCTTTCTCATTTCCATAATCAGACAGAAGGACTGGGGACGACTGGGTAGGGGTGTGCGTGTGTGTGACGGGGTGAGTGGGTGGGGGGGGGGGGGGATCTTCCCAGTCGGGCCCAGCTCCTCTCCCAGTCCTGCCATTCAGCTGCCCAGCACATAAAAGCCATGCTGCCTCTCTCAGACCAACCACTCAACCATATGGAAGGCCGTGGATTTAAATTATTTAGCCTAATCGCTCCATTACTTTTTATGTCGGCCTATCCAGTTAATCCCTTTAATTTGGACCCCCCCTTATTTTTTTTTTTTTTTTTTTTTTTTTTTTTTTTGGTGCAAAGCACTGGTTATAAACTCCTAAGCCCTTTAAAACTCTTGGATATTTGAACTTATCTGTATCCTGTTTATGTGACTGATGCTATTAATGTCCAAAGTCTGGATTTGCATAATTCTAATAAACGGTTACTGTTATAATTATTTAACGGGAGCGCGCGCGGACCATTACAGGGTCATGCGGGTGTGCATGCGACGTCCCCGGAGTGCCAGCAGCCAGTGGAGCACATAATGAAGGCTGTGCTTATCTGTGGTATCTGCACAAAGAGAAACACTTCCTAATCTACCTTTAATGCGCGCGGCTTCTGCAGAACCAGCCGTCCTGTTCGGGACTGAATCTGCGTGAAGAAAATATATGGGGGTGGGGGGTGGGTGGGGGGGTCCCGATAAGCAATGTGCACTCATGTCTGAGGAAAAATACAGACAAGACGCGTAATGAACCGTGAACTCTACGGTGGAGAAACCGAGGCATCTTCTTCTGAAGCCCTTTGTGCACCCCCCCCCCCCCCCCACACACACACACACACATACACACACACACATGGAGCTCTGTGCAAAGGTTCAAAAAGAGAGAAAAAGAGGAGACGGGAAGGGGGTGGGGGTGAAGAAGGCTTCTAAATTAAAATGGACATGAAACAGGTCAAGTTTATGGCGACGCTTTTTCGAGGTAATCTTCCCGGGTCGGTTCCGGGTCCAGGTCTTAATGGAGCAATAATAGAAACATTATTCTGATTTTTTTTTTCCCCCATTCCAATGGAAACGGCCTTAATCACATGCAAATAACAGCAGAGGAGCGATGGCCTAGAATAGATGAATAGCCAGCAGAGGGAACACGCACGCACACAGATAGAGAGATGTACCTGATCTAGAGCCACGGATCTTGTGATTTCCTCGCTGTCTGACTTGGACCCCCCCTCTCGGTCGTCTATGACCAAGTCGATGGGCATCTTGCCTTTCAAGCAGCTGATGTACCGGTGACAGAAGTTATCACACAGCTCATGCACCTGCAGAGAAGTGGGGGGGTTAGGATGTTTTCACAACTGCCACATGATAACAATTCAAGTTGCTACAAAACTTCTTAGTTAAAAAATTTGAACAGAATTGTATTCAAATGAAATAACTTGAGTGCGCGTGCGTGCTTTGGGAGCAGCGGCTCACTTGAATTTCTCTCCCCTCAAAATAGAGATATCGTCTAAAATTGACAGTGACAAGAGGCTCAGAGGCCACAACACGCTCAACACCCGTGGAAAATTCATCACCGGTGCCCCGGGTAGGGGCCATTAGCCAAGGACGACCCGTCTGACTGACATTTAAGGTAAACTGTTTAATTCTGTCCACTTATTGCATTATCATTGCCAACGTGAGGCGGCCTGCCGGGAGCGTGCACGAGACAAGTTCAGCTTCTCTTGGTCATATGGTTCTCTTATAGAGCTTTGATTTTTGGTCTGCGTCAGAGTGTTTCACCCGCTGCTCGGTCTTCCCACAGATGGTCGCCTGCCCTCCACAAATCAATCAATCAATCAATAAAAAAAAAACTTTTCCTGGATGTTTCATCCTGCGTGCAATTGCTGCCATCACTAAAACTTATATGAACATGGAAGAGGTGTTTTTAATAGGGAGAGGGGGGCACAGAGACATCCGTTCCAGTTGTAACAGCTTGCGTCGTGATTAAACAGAAGAGAATTGGCCCCATGATTGATTTGGACGCTAATTATAACCGACCAGCAAAAATACATTTATGTAAATGTACAGCGGGCATACATCCAGTGGGTCTGCTGCAAACAATATTACCTTCTCCAGCTCCAGAAGATGAAATCGTAAAACTTGGATGGCTTGAATCATCTGAAAAATTTGAATAACAATAAAAGATGAAACTGTTCACATCTCTTGATATTAAACAGAACACGCTCTTTCTTCTCTCGCTCGGTACAAGAGGAGGAAAATGTCCCGAGTGGGTTTTAGGAAACTTATTGCAGTGTGGATAATGAGCCTCAGAGTCAGAGATCTATTGAGGAGGCTGCTCTAACATCACATCAAGTGAAAAGATCATGTCAAACAGCTCAAACGAGGAACATGCTTTTTAATGCAAACAGATGGTTAATTCAGATAAACTATAAAATGATTAATCATCTCTTACCAGATTATCCAACTCTGGATTTGATGAAAATAAAGGTTTTTCAGCCCGAATCTGAAAATTTAAAAACACACATTCATATAAAACTTTTGAGTTCAAAACGATTTTACACTTTTGCACAAAACGATGCAATATTTTTTACATGTCTGCGCACGGCAAGAAACATTTTACGCATGGCTTTAGCGTGCTCTTTTCCAAACACGGAGAGAAGCGGTGCGACGTTTGCACGTGCATGTACGAGCAAACTTTCCTGACCTGTTTTGCAAACACGGCTATGTCTTCATTGAAAGATTCCGATGAACAGACGTCTCCTCCCGCCACTCCGGGCTCTCTGGGGGTGCACGTCGCTAATTCACATTTCTCAAAAATCAGTGCAAGCAAAGGGAACAGGGGGTGCCTGTGTGGACACACACACAAACAATAGCAAATGTCACCAGAGAGAACAGCAGCGGGGTCAACCCTATTCCCGGGTAGATTTAGCCAGCGCCTTGCTCCCCTTCAACAACTCGCCCACAGGGACTGCCTGACTGCCTGACTGCCTGACTGCCTGACTTTTTTTTTTAATTTAACACAAGCTGCAAACTGCGCTCAAACCCTCTGATTAAATTGTGCCTAACTGAGAGTCTGTCAAACAATTTTCTTGCACAAGGATGGGCTTACAAGCGTATGTGTGTACAGGTATGTGTACAGGTATGTGTGTGTGTTGGTGTGTGTGGCCCACGTTTCTTGATTGTTTACTGCTCGTCCATTTATTGTAAATACAATGGTGTAAGAAGCTGAGGGCAGCATTTTAATGAGTGCCACCATGTTGAAAACAATATTTTATTTAAAAAATGGAAATCGATAAATAGTGCACATTTTGGGAGACATTTCTTTAATCAGTATAATAGTTTGTTGTAATGAGAATGACCTCTGGCAGAATTATGGAGATACTGTTCTTTTTCTTACATAAATAAATTTAAAAACAAATTTGGTGAATTCATTTTTTATGAGACATTTTGTGATTAAAGTGGATATTTTCCTTATAATCATTTTTTTCTAGAGGAAATACAAAGCTGCAGGACGTAGTTGAGGTAGACACAAAAGCATAAACTTTTTTATTTTTAAACCTGGGGGAGTTTTCAGGAACAAAAGTCCAAACTTTGGTAAATTCAACAGCAGCAGAACCTGCTGCAGTTTGGTTCTTTTGCAACATTTTGGCCTTTGTTCTTCCTGACCCATTTCAAACCATCCCACCCCGGGAACGACCCCCACCCGCACCCCCCGGACCAGAGGCTTGTTTCCCCCTCTGCACCTACCCATAAATAGAGTCTTTATCTCTCTTGAGAGCGTCGTTAACAGAGGAGCCCATGCTGGGGGGCATGGAGTTGGTGTGCGCGGTGTGCGGGTACTGGTGGGAGTGCAGCTGCGGACCGTGGTTCAGGTGCACGGCCTGCATGGAGCGCGCGCCGTGCGGGTCTCCGTACATGGTGGTCGGGATGCCCACACCGTCCATCCCGTAGTGGGGCAGGTCTTCGTACTGAGGACACAGAAACACTGATAATACAAACTGCTCCTAAAGCTTAAAAGTTATTAAAAGTAAAGTTGTGCTAAGAGTTTTATGAACTGATCATAAACAAAGTTATCCTGATTTTTTCTCTCTAATGAATCCATTTACTCACATACTTTTTAACTTGCTCTAAAGCCAAACTAAAAAAAAAAGAAAGGAGATTAAATAAATGCTCTTTAGTGGATTAACATTTATTCTCCTTCCAGAGAAAAGTTTGGACGGTGCTGACAAAAACTACAAGGCTGCCCTGCAAACTGGTTTGACGTCTCAAAAAAAAAAAAAAAAAGCTAAATGTGGTCCTCTGGACATTCAAAAAACAAAACAAAATAAGAAAAAAAGTTGTTTTGTTTTTTGAATGTCCAGAGGACCACACTTAGCTTTTTTAAAGATATTTTCCACCTGGATTATTGAGCATGCATCAGGTTTGACGTCTCACTTTATTCCCAGCAGATCTTAAAGCCCGGAAGAAGGAACACACACACGTGCACAGTTAAAAAGGCACAAAATAAATAAAAATAACTAAACGTGCAGTAACGAAGCTCGGTGGCCTTATTGTTGAGTTTTCACACCTTCAACTTGTGCCTCGCGCTGCTTTTACATTTTGAAGGCTCATAATTGTGCAGCACGTTTTTTAATGAGCCATAAAGTCTTCTGAGCGCGAGGAGTGTGTTTTATGAAAAAACTGATCATCTCACTTTCTTTTTTTTTTTTACTTAGAAGACTAGTCTTTATTTGATTGTTGTAAAAGTTTCTAAATTATTTATCTGTAATATAAACACAAAAATGTGATTTAGAATATCTCATAAAAAAATTAAAGTAAGCAGTTTCAAGTTAAGAGGCGTAAATTTCTGCGCGTGCGCCTCTTTAGTCGACTGAAAATATACTTGAATTATTGATAGTGCTCTCAAGAGGTGACAAACAAGTGTCGGGTGGAAAAAGAGGGAGAGTAAAAATGCATTATCACATAAAGCTGAGCGTTTCGACCCTAAAGAGGTGCAAACCCCCGCGTGCTGCAGCTCCAGAGCCAAAACTGCTGCTCCCGTGCAATAACGTGCCCGATTTTACACCCGGCAGTGTGCGCGTGAGGAGCACCTCTGAGGCACTAAATGAATCAGTGTTTGTCAAAAAATCCTGCTTCTGTAAAATTTCACAGAACAACAATTCCCATTGAGTTTTTCTGCAAAAATATGAAATGCGTTTGGACAAAACGCGTCCGATAAAAAGAAAAGCAGGGATTCTTTTTTTTGTTTTGTTTTGTTTATGTCTCTGTGCCCCCCTCCCCCTTCAACCCACCCCACTCGTTTCGTTCCCAGTTACCAATCTGTCATAACTGATCTAAAAACCAGTGCCGATGTGAACTCTCATCGCGCCCAGTGTCCCGCAGCGGGCCGGGTTTGTGCGGGGAGCCCACGAGCGCGTCGGTGCGTAAACACGGGGCCAAAACGCCCCAAAAAACACCAAACTGTGTCCAGTCGCCAGGGCGAAACTTTTCTCCACCGTGTGAGTGTGAGTGTGTGTGTGTGTGTCTGAGCCACGTTACAGAGCAAAGCACTGCATTCAAGCGCCGTGGACTTCAGAGAAACTTTTTTTTTTTTGTCGGGAGGACTGCTCCTACGTACCCGTTGAGCCATAACCCTCCTCACTCCCGGGGTCGTGCTTTCAGTAAATCCCCTCTGGGGCCAGCGTAAAGAAAGAAAATCCAGATAAAAAATAAATAAAATAAAATAAAAAACGAGAAGAGGCTTCAGCCAAAATCCTGCTTTGTGCTTTGGGTCCACGGAGCCGTGGAGCCAGCAGCTCCCGCTCTCGGCGCAAGTTCAGCCCAGGCGCGGCGACTCCGTCCTGCGCGCTCCCGTGGGCAGCAGGCACCCGGGCTCCTTCTCCAAAACCAGGATGGAAGTCAGTTGTCCCCTCTTCAAACAAAACCGGCGACTCTCATGGCCTTTCTCGTTCTTTTTTTTTTTTTTTTTGTGTGGTGCCACTCCGCCTGTCAGCCAGAGCGCGAGGCTTGTCAAAAGTAGCGGATGAATGATGGTCCGACGCGCGCGCCTCCACGGGATCGGCACCACCTAAATGTTACTGTGAGAGTTCAAAGATGGAGCAGCTCTCCTCTGGTTTTCTTTGATCACTCTCCGCTCCCGGCTTGATTTTCTTATGCAAAAAGCGTCCAGAGGAAAATCAAGAGGAGGTGGGGTGATAATTCTGGCTTAGGCTTTTCTTAAAGGAGCCACGATCGATGCTGTGCGTGGAGTGCGCGGATGTGTGCGTGTGTATGTGTGTGTGTGTGTGTGTGTGTATGCGCGATCCGCCTGCCCAGTTTTCATGTACAATGAATGTGTGTGTTGAGGCTGAGGAGAAGCGGACGATCTGGACCAGACTGCTGAAACCCGGAAGTCGTGGTGGCCATAACAGGTCGCGTCTTACACAACGCACCGGGCTGCAGCAAGTCGCGCGCTCATGGAGGGGTGGGAGCGGACCCGTGCGAGCCGAGCCAGGCGCGCTGCGAACTGCACCGGGTCAAACACCAAACATCCACCCGTGGCTCCAGATCCACGTCTGATCCCACACAAACCGGCGTCAAGTCTTCACTTTCAGACACGACCATGCTCATCTGGAGGCGCACGTGCCCAGAATGTCATTATCCTGTAATCGTGAGCAGCTCAAGTGATCAATTGAACTTCATGTAAGTTCTGGTCAAACGTCTAATCAAGAGCCTTGATATGACTTGTAAAGACGAGAATGTGACTTTATGAATGGATCATTTATTTGATAATAAATTAAACAATAGTTTAGTTTACCTGTAAAAGTTTTGCTTGCCATTTCTGGTGGGATTGGACCCAAACGAGTGCAGACTGCGAGTTTCTTAAATCTTTGTAAAACTTTAATCCTTTGTAAAATAAATAAATAAATAAATTAATTAATAATAATAATATAAAAATATATGTTTGTTATTCATTCTTTTTTAATCAAACAAAACTTCCATAAGGTCACATTTAATTAGAAACAAACTGAAACATTAAGCACTTGTTGGAATCGGTTTTCTGGACCTTCAGTTCTAAATCACGGTTTTTTTTGTTTTAACGTGTTTAAATTTCACTTTCTGATGTGTGTGCGTCCCAACCCCCCCCCGCTGCTGCGCTGAATGGATCGCTCCAGTCTGCCCGGCCTGTCCAATGACATGCAGGCACAAGGATGGGAGCGCCCCTATTGGCTCCCTTCGTGATCGATCCGGACTTGATTGATCGGCTTTTTAGGCCACAGTGGCGAGCAGGCGCAAAACGCAAACATCGTCCGCGGGGAGAAACCACGCACTTTGTGCATCTGTCGCCTTCTACAGCCTGTAACTTCCACTAAAACACACCATGTCTGAGCAGCAGCATCCCTCTGTGCGTTCCTCCCACACATACTCGTTTAATAATTAACTTTTAGTTTTCATTTTCATCAAACAGAATCAGACTCATCTCATGTTATTTATCATTTAACTTTTGTCTTCTTACATGTCTGTTTTTTATTTTATTTGATCGGACTGTGACAGTTTGGGGTAAATATTAAGTTTAAACAATTACAGAAAAATCCACTAAGCATTCATGTTATTAATTTTGTTATAAATTGATGAAACGGGTGACATTTTTCACGCTGTTTGCTAAATTGTGCAGATGTTTAGTGATTTAGCAGTTAACATTTTAGCATAATTTACTTTATCTACATAAAATATTAGTGGGATATTTAGATTTTATGGATTAAAGGTTTCCTGAAATTCCAAATGGGACTTTTAAAAATCATTTTGAAGTTAATTTTCCACAGATTGGTCCTCTGAGGTGAACTTTAAATATTTTTTAACATCTCCTCTCAGAAGGTGTCGCCACTCCGTCACTGCCTCCCGTTCCCAGTCCCAGTTCTCCCGTTCCCCCCAGTCGGTGTCATAATGCAGCTTCACGAAGTCGGAGAGGGATTCCTGTGGTACCAAATCCCGTTTGGTTGGCTCCGACGGGACTTCTTTCAGAGGCGAAGAGGTGAAGCCGCGCGCAGCCCGGCTGGGGCGCACGAGGCTCGGACTTTTACGCACGGAAACCCCGCGATCAAGTAACAAAACGGTCTTGACTGTGTGTGCGCGTGTGTTTGTGTGCGTGTATGTTTCATTTGTATACTGGTAAGTATGAACTATTTCCTTTTTTTTTAATAAAAACAAATATTTAAAGTGACTTTGATTTGTTTAGGTTTATAGGCTTCAGTTTAGAATTCTTTATAGACTGAGTTTGTGAGTTTGGTGAAACTTCAGTGAGAGGCTGTGGCTGATTAGAAGTGAGCCTGAGCCGTCATTAAAAGGAGTTCACAGCAAAATAACCACCGTGGCATTATAAAGCAATTAAAGCTGCTTCAATTAGC
>JARVJN010000001.1:72967893-72979790 GCA_031763805.1 Argolebias nigripinnis
ATTCAATATATGTGTAGCACTTTGAGATTTTCAGTAATGAAAAGTGCGTTATAAATTGAATTAATTATTATTATTATAATTATTATTATTATAATTAAATTCAATCCAAAAGGGAAATTAATTGTTGTTGTAGCCCATCTTGGTTTCATTACAGTTGTTAGATGCTGATAGTTTTGGGCAGGAAGAATCTCTTGTAGCAGTCCCACAACAGACCCGAAGAAACTGGCTGCAGATGCCGATCCGTCCACCCAGACCCAACAGACCTCTCGGTCCTCTTGGGCAGCAGGACTGCCTGAATGCCAAGCGGAACTCCTCCCCGAGTGATGGCCATTTCTCCCAGCAGCCTGCCGAGGCCCTCGTTACTGTGGACTTAACTGCAGGTGCAGGGGGACACTCTCAGTCCTCCTTCTGTCACAAGCTGTGTTTCCCGCTGATCTTGGCAGTCAGACACTGGCGCACAGCCTCCAGGTAGATGTAATGAATCTACGGCACCTCCTTTTCAACTCATTTGGGATTTGGGGCTGTAGCTGAGGTCTTGTTTGAGCTTTTGAGAGCAGCTCCCAGTTGTAGAAAACCACCTTGCCATGGTTATACGCATCATAAAAAATGTCCAAAAGTAAACTAAGGTTTCAGTAAAAATCCTTCCAGCGGCACAGCATCTGATACCAGAGGAAGTAGTCATCTGAAATAAGCTATTTAAATCCAGAAAAACTAGTAATTAAAGTTTTCACAAGCAAAATCTCAGAATGAATGTAGAGCTACTCCAACACACAGCCACCTTGAGCGGCGCAATTATGGAATGGAAAGTTTAAAAACATAATTGTGTTGTTGCAAAAGGTCTAAACATTTATTTTTATTTTATTTTTTAATTTAATCATTTCAATTTTTAAAACACAAAGACTATTTCAATTTTTTTAAACAATACATAAAATGAAAGGAAGCAGAAGAAAAAATTCTTATCATAGCTGCTCCTTCTTAAACAAAATCAATTCAAACATTATCTATACATAATACAGCAAAATACATAACTCGTCAAAATTTACCATTTAGAATTCATTTGTTATTAACTTATATGTATCTTTTCAACAAAATAGTTTTAATCTTTTTCTTAAATAGAATGACTTCACTTTTTTACCTAGTTTTCCAAATTATTCCATAGAACTATTCCCTGTATTGTAGTAGACCGACACTTTAAACTGGTTCTATACTTTGGTTTTGCAAAAATATCTATTCCCTTTAGATTATAACAACTTTTCCTTTTCACAAAATACATTTGAATGTTCGATGGTACTAAGTAATTTTGAGCTTTATACAAGAATATTATAGTCTACCAAATTATAAAACTTAAGTAATTTCAATTGACAAAACAAAATACTAGAAGGATGACAATAATGCTTTCTTGTTGTAATTCTTACAGCTATTTTTTGCAAATGAAAAATAGGCTCAGTTATGGTTTTACACGCTGTACCCCAAACATTAACACAATAAGTTAAATGTGGGACTATAATTGTATTATAAAGCAAATACAAAGCATTATTATTCAATAAGTCCCTTATTCTACACAATACTACATTGGACTTAGATATTTTAGTTTTAACAATATTTATATGCTGTTTCCATGACAGTTTATCATCAATAATTACAACTTTACCTCATTCACTCTACATATCAATTTTGAAAGAAAAGTCCAGTTATCTTATTTAACTGAATATCATAAATTTAGTTTTATCAACATTCAATATTTACTTATTTAATTTAAACCAATTTTGTATTTTAACAATCTCCATCTTTATTAACTCAAACATCTAAGCAAATATGCCTTTTTTATCAAAAATATTAGGACTGATGAAGTAAAAGAAAAAATATTCAAGCCAATTAAATAAAAAATGCAAAAGAGACTGATTTAAACTGGTTTTCTGGCAGGACAGTCGAGGCTTAGAGATCAATAATACAGATGTGGACTGTTTGTGATCTTTAGAGTTAGAAAAGTCCATTTATATAATTGTGTTGGGGATGATGTGTATTTTTTTAATGCAATAACGTAACGCTAAACAGTAAAAGTATTTGCCAAAGTAGTTAAACTTTAAAAGTTAAATAAGAAACTCTTCTATATAAGAACTGTAGAGTTAAAAAAAAAACGTCTTATAACAATAGGGGTAAACTTTAACTTTGACCATTCACTAGTTATTGGTGTTTTTCCATGTTATTTTCACTTTGTTGTATTTTGAATGGTTCTATTTTTTTCACCTATTAATAGATTTAAAAATGGCTTGAGTGAAAAGAGAACTTTCCCCCCTCCTTGAGAAAAACCATAACCCACAAACCCAGATGTGCCTCGATGCTCCAGCAGTTGTTTCTGTTGAAATATGTTCAAACTTTTAATGTTGCAATCAAATAGCCCCCCAAAAACTTTTAATAAATTTTACAAAAAGTGTTAAATAAGATGCCTGCCATCATTTTTCTCTTTGAAATCATATTACTAGGATTCATTAATTCATGTCTTTATTTTTAGACTTATAAAGTAACACAAACACTTTATATTCCTTGGGATGTATAGTTGTATCTAGTTCTGACTGTAGTGAGACAAGCAGGGAATAAAGAGGTGTGACACTCATCAGGGGTCAAACCTTTTACAGGCACTCAGTGATTCATCTGACTTATCTTCAAGTGAGTTGTTTTCCTTAGAAGCTAAGTTGTTGGACTCAATGGAAAGTTGTTGCTTTATCAAAAGTTTTCATTTATTAGTAATAACTGTAAATATTATTACTGAAAGTTCATATCTTAAGACCACAGAATCTATTGAGAAGTGTTATTTAGAAAATCAAATTTTATTGGGGACGTTTAGCACAGCTTTAAGTGTTTTTAGATTTATCTCAGGGAAAAAAATCAGTTTAAGAGTGTAAAAACCTTTGAACTTGAAGAGATTATAACTTTTTGAAAGTAAACACAATTTGACCACAGATACAGAGGCAACAACTTCTTACTTTATGTGGAATGTAAAAATATGTTGACATTCAATATTGGCTAATAAAAATCTGAAACATCTGGACAGGTCAGGTCTTGTCTGACCTAAAAATGTAGCAGAGAAAGGCAGTCGCAGGTAAGGAGCGAAGTTTCTCAGTTAAGGAGAAAAATGTGTGTTTTGTCTGGTCAGTTATTTAGGAAATCATTAGAGGGATGAGTTGTCATATTGATGGTCCGTTGAGTGAAAACAGAGTAAATTTTGAAACCACCATCCAAAAAGGTTCAACCCATTTAAAGGATGGAGTTATCCTCTTCCTCCTTGCACATTATTCTCTTCTCGTCCTCACCGAAGAGACTGTTGAAGAAGTTGACACTTTCTTAAAGAAAGAAACACAAACATAAAACAGGAAAAAACAAAAACTGTAATCCGCTTAGGACACGATCAAATCCAGCCAAAATACAGCATCGTAAAGAAAACAAAACAAGTGAACAATTTAAAAATACAAAAATCACATTTAACCTAAAACCGTCTTTTCCCTGTCAGTTTCTCTCCCTCCCCGTCTTGTGCTGTAAAAGTTTGTGGTCGCTCTGCAGCGTCTCACTCGTACTCTGCGATCAGAACCATCATCCCGACTCCGAACATCAGGGCCAGAATCTCCATCAGAGACTGACCGAAACTGGAGCGGCCCGCCAGCAGCTCCGGGAGCACCGTCACCGTGGCGATGTAAACAAACCCACCGGCCGTGAAGGGCAGGATCCAGGCGGTGGCCGCTGCGCCCACGCCTTCAGCCAGAAGAGAGCAAGCGGTCCCGGCCAGAGCCCCCACAGCTGTCAGCAGCTGGAGACACATCGCCTGATAAAGAGGAGGAACAACATTAAAGAAACTTTCATTGTTGTTAAATAAATGGATGCAAGAGCCATTTTATTTTCATTTAACTAAGATACATACTACAAACTAAAAATTTGGGGTGGAGGCTTTTTAAAAGTGACACAAAATAAAAATAAATTGCAGTTGCCTTATTTGCTACTGCACAAGTTTCAACCTAGCAAGTATTTATTTCTAAAGAGCAAGTTGTTAAAGTATTTTACAGGCTTAAATACAAATAAGACTGAACATTAGACACTATCCTGACTGATCAAACTCACCAAACAAATTGTTTAGACAAATCTAAAACTGCATGTGAACAATACTTAAAATAAATAAATAAATAAATAAAGTTGGGGAGAGAGAAAAACATTTACAAAATACAGTATTGAAATTAGATTTTTCTCTAATAGTAGACTCAGTAATAAAAGGTGAATATGTTCAAATTGGTTTTAAAATGAGAATTCACTGTAATTACTCATTAGTAATTACTGTATTGTCTTTAAGCTTTTAATACATTTTAAATGTTTGTATACGTTTGATTTGTTCTTTGTGCAGAATACTAATTTGTAAGTTATTATTGGCTTACTCCTTTTAAAAAGTCTAATTTGTCAAAGCAGTCTTGTTTTCTCATTTGTTCATTATAATCTTATTCTTGCTTGTACAGAACCGTGGTTGGCCTCGCTGCTGATTTTAAGTATTTTATAAATAAGATGATCTAACGTATGGTATAGTCTAAACAGTTAAGTACCTTCCTTTTAGTGCAGCCAGACTGCACAAGGATAGCAAAGTCTCCGATCTCATGAGGGACCTCGTGCAGCAGGATGGTCAGAGTGGTGACGAAGCCCACAGCTGGTCCGACCAGAAACGACGCTCCGATCGCCAGGCCATCGGTGAAATTATGTGTAAAGTCAGCTGCCAGGTTCAGATAACCTGACACCTTGATATCTGAATCAAAAAGAATAAAAAATATAGGTGTCATCAAACTGCAGTTCATAATCTGACCACCAGAGGAAGCTCCTGCGCTTCATACATTTCCTACCATCACACTTTCTCACCTGTGCTCTTGTTCTCCTCCACTTTCTTTGGAACTTTAGCATCTTTGTTTCCTGTCTCCTTTTTCTTCTTTTTGTCCATCTCATCCTCTCCACCACTGTCTTTTTCTTTGGGAGCAGCTGTTGCATTAAAAAGAGTTCCTTTTACAATGAAGCATTGACAATATCTACTGAATAAACCATAAAAAGTATTTAAAAAGAAAAGTCACATCTTCTAAATGCCACAACTTATAATATTATTGTTAACAGACTTTAAAAGTTCAATGCATTGAATCTAATAACATCTAATGACCAGTTATACACTCCAGTTACCTGACTAGCCTCACTTCTCAATTTCTTTTTAAGAGCAAACTAAAAACTAAAATGTCAACAACAACAAAAAGTTCCTCTATGGAACAAAGGTTTGGTTTTATTATTTCCATGTTACCATAGTAACATGATGGATATAAGAAGGATGGCCAATTTAAGATAAGAAGAAATCTTTCTAAACAATTTTTTTCCCTGCAATTCTAAACCAAAGAAAGGATTATTAGCAGAACATCAAACTGCAGTTCTGTCAACAGACAGCTTAGGCACTGGAACTGGAATAGAAAACATCTGTAGCAGATAAATAGCTAGAAAAAAAAATTATGATTAGGAATTATTCCAGCGTACTGTGAGAGTGGGAATGCCCGTGGCCATGTCCTCCTTTAAGCAGACGCACAAATTTTTCAACAACCAGGAAGGCGATGATCCCACCGAGAACCCACAAACCTACAGACATCATGTGACCGTGGGCCGCTCCTGTGCAGGAAGGGGACAGGGAGAACTGGTTGGAGGCATGATACATGTTTTAACCACCAAGATAAAAAGCTGCGATTGTATACCATGGGAGTGACCATGGTCGTGAGAGTCTTCACTTGCATGCGAGTGTCCATCATCTCCATCACTGTGATGGGAGTGGGGCTCTATGCAGAACAAAACGGGGAGGGGGGAAGCATTAAATGTCAAAAAGATCAAATTAAAGATTATAATGTTGTGCCATTTCAAATATTTTAAATTAACGTTCAAATACACAGAGACTGGGCTTCTGTATTCAATAAAACAGTGAACAAGATTTGAAAACTGTCTAACTTTAAGAACTAAAGAAAAAAATGTATCTGATTACACAACATGAAAACCATGTCAAGTATTAAAATAAGAGGGAAATAAGAGCTTGTTCCACTTTGTACATGTGCAATAGCTTATAAATGATTTTATAAAGTTATGTCAACCATAAAATTATGTGTCAAGCAGCAAAGTTCCTACCAAGAGCATGAGGTATGAGGTGGAGGAAAGCATCACCCAGCAGACCACCTGAGGCGAAACTCAGCAGCACCTTCAGCAGGTTCTGGTGTTGGTCGCTGTTGGACTGAACTGGGATCAGAAACAAGATGAGGAAAGGAGCCGCACTGATCAGCAGAGTGGCTCCAACAGCCTGCGGATAATGATGAAAAGAACTTGTTTACCAGCAGGGAGAAAATGACTAAAATATAATGTATTAAGAGAAACCAGGAGAGAAGAAATTTATGGGAAAAGGCCATAAGTTTTTGGATTTGTAAGATTAAATCTGACACTGTTATTGATCGGCATCCATAAAAACACAACACAGTAACAAAGCTGAAACAGGTTAGCTTAAGTTAGTTTCCAGAAGTTGCTTTGCTGCATTTGACAACATGTGGACAAATCCTTTTTAACAGCACAAGTTTTGCTGCTTTGTTTTCAAATATTGCCAAAGCAGAGTCTCATATTTTAGCCATACCCCAAACCATAAAAAGTTGAATTCATATCAAATCAAATCACAATTTGTAAGACTTTGCTTCAGACTGTCTTTTGAACAGATGCAGAATTCTAATTACCTACAAATAAAACATTAGGCCTCTTAAATATCACTACTAGAAATAATACCACTCCTCCTATTATTTAATAATGTTTTAAACTAAATGTGAAAAATAAAGATTTATCAGAGTGGAGGACAGACAAATGCATTAAGATTAATACTCCTGTTCTTTTTAGCACACCTGT
Source organism: Argolebias nigripinnis (assembly GCA_031763805.1). Taxonomy (NCBI): domain Eukaryota; kingdom Metazoa; phylum Chordata; class Actinopteri; order Cyprinodontiformes; family Rivulidae; genus Argolebias; species Argolebias nigripinnis. The sequence continues at coordinate 72,974,821 of JARVJN010000001.1, forward strand.
GTCCAGAGCTCCACCAAGTCCCTCTTCTCTCCTTTAACTTCCCTCTTTGTCCTTTCAGCTTCATCTGAGTGCAAATGTCCATGATCATGCCCATGATCATGATCATGTGCATGTCCATGATCATGCCCATGATCGTGATCATGTGCATGTCCATGATCATGCCCATGATCGTGATCATGTGCGTGTCCATGATCATGCCAGTGTCCATGTCCATGATCATGCCCGTGTCCATGATCATGCCCGTGTCCATGATCATGCCCGTGTCCATGATCATGTCCGTGTCCATGATGCTCCTCTTCTTGGTGAGGTATGTTGGCCTCCGCGCTCCACTTGCTCGCTCCATGGAACATCTTCACCTCAGGTTCCTGAGCGTGTCCATGGTGAGAACCCTCTCCATGGGAGTGGCTGTGCCCGTGGTCACCATGGGAATGGCTATGAACGGAGGGTGATTGAAAGGCTAACAGCAGTACTACAGAGGTGACCAGTGCCAGCACATGTGCCCATCCCATATTACTCTCTGTAACAAACAAAAAAGGAAGACAAAATAAGAGATGTTTCTAGATATCTGAACTGCAAAACATTTTATGGCCTTTACTTGGGTGCAAAAAGAAAAGTTTATGTAATACTCAGTACTCAATGTACATTAGGTAGTTTTTATTTTTTTAACTACTGTGTATTCAAGGTGCATTTAAAATATCAAATGTACCAAAAACATAAGGATTGCTTTGCTAAAATAAATCCCCAGTTATTTTAAGATAGGTGCTGATCTGCCCCTTTCCACTTGTGCGATTTGTTTTAACCACGGCTGGTGTTGCAATGGGGCACAAGCAAACAGCTACAAGTTTGTTAGGTTTAAATGGTGGAGTCCTCGCAGTGTTTATTGCTTCCTGCACATTTTACTGTTGGCTTTCGTGTATTTCTATCAGCCAGTAAATCGTGTGACTGTGTTTTTAAAAGAGAACCTTGCCCAAATATTTGGAAAATATCTGGAAATTATTAGAAATGTGTCCCAAACAGCTTTATTTTCATCTAACTGGGAGGGTAAATGCAGCTGCCACTAAGTACATGATGATGTGACTCCAGAAGTATCTGTTCTTTATCAGGTCTGGGATCTTTCTTGATGCTAAAAGTTAAATTATTAAAACTTAATCAAAAATACATCACTAAGCCACTCTGATTGGGGCTTTTCTTAAAAAAAAAAATACAACAGTCTGTGCAGCATTTAGAAACTATTGCTGCAGTAAAGATTTGCTCCCAAACTTTTCACACTGTAACACTGTAAAATACAGTAATAAACATACCGTGGTTAAACAAAGCAGCTGATGTTAGCACATGCTTTATTACACAATATTTTTAAAGTATGTGGAACACATTAACGGTTTCCAATGTTATTTGCTTTGTATTTTGATTGTTTATCTAAAGATCATGGCTTCACACAGGATGCAGGTCTAAGCAGATAATCTCCTTGATTTTCTTTGAAAACAGTCTGCGTTTATCTCACAGTAAACAGTGAAAGCAGATGACCAAACACAAACACCAACTTCAACAAGTTCAGAAATCCTGCTAGCATGCTAACAGCCAGTAGCCAGTGGCTGTATGATCATCACTACAAAAAGCGGAATACAGTTATAAAACAAATTGTTTAATCTTACCAAATAGTGTCAAATGTCACGGTTTGTTGTACCAGCAATCAACTTTCTGTCCTCTGTGCTAAAGTGCTAATATTTACTGTTTACGTTGATGCTTCCAGTCAAGACGTGGCATTCAATTATACTAGCACATCGAAATCTCGCGAGATTTCCCGATTTCAACCGAGCTCAGTACAGAAAGTTGAAGATATATTGTATATTTCTGTCACCGTATAAACAATTATCTCTAAAATATCTTTACATTAATGCAAGGTGTAAAATTTTACCCGTGGATAAATGAGAGATAAATGAAGGCTAAAAAGGAGCCCGAGCAAATATCGCGAGATCTCCATTCTTAGACGCCAAGTGCAGCATCACTTTTATCAACTTCCGGTCTACGTGGTCTTTCAAGGACCCGGTCTACGTCGACCGGGTAGGCCGGGTATGCAGCCGTTGGATTGGGACACAGCTATATATATCATACAAAAGCTTTAAAAAAGTGTTTATATGATATCTGTGAGACCATAGACATTATGCATCATATGATGTGGGAGATGGTGCTCTTATTCTGAAAGATCCCAACCGGAAGATATTCCAACCGGTAGTAAGTCACCGATCAAAGTCCACAACAAACGACCCTGATCAGAAGGACATTCAGCATATTCCATACTAGAACATTCCAGCCTGAGCAGAAGATGGACAGTGTTGTGGCTGACCTCCCCAGTGGTCCACTGGATTTCTACAGGAAGAAGTCCTCCTTCAACTGGAAGGACATGGTTCTGTTCATAGATGGGAAGGAACTACACCAGTTTAAGCAACAAGTGTTTAAGACTCTGGAAAACGATCCTCTGTTTGCCCACCAGCCTGGAGAAGATGTTCCTGTTGAAAAGAAGAGAGAGCTGAATTTCCTCCGGGTGAAGCAGCTCTTCAGGTACGACTTTATGACCACAGAGGAGCTGATGTCTGACCCATGGAAGGCAGTGGTCCTGGAAGACTGTCTGGGGATGTATGACTGGTCGCTGGTGGCCAAGTTTTCCCTGAACATCGGGATGTTTGGTAGAACCATTGCCAATTCGGGGTCTAGCAGGCACAGTAAATATGTTGAAGGCACTGAAGACATGACAATGTTTGGATGCTTCGCCCTCACTGAGCTGAGCCACGGCAGCAACACCCGAGCTATGAGAACTACTTCTACATACGACCCGTCTACCGAGGAGTTCATAATCAACTCTCCTGATTTTGAGGCTGCTAAGTTCTGGGTGGGGAACCTGGGTAAGACCGCCACCCATGCTGTGGTGTTTGCTCAACTCTACACACCAGACCACGTCTGCCATGGCCTGCACTCCTTCGTTGTTCCGGTGAGAGATCCCAAAAGTCTTCTGTCTCTGCCTGGAGTGCTGGTTGGAGACATGGGCAAGAAGTTAGGCCAGAATGGACTGGATAATGGGTTTGTGATGTTTCACAATGTAAGAATCCCACGGGCAAACCTTCTGAACAAGACAGGAGATGTTACTCCTGATGGGCGCTATGTAACACCATTCAAGGATCCCAACAAGCGTTTTGGGGCTTTGTTGGGTGCCCTTTCAGGGGGCAGGATTTACATTGGCAGGATGTCTCTCGTTAACCTGAAGCTGGCTCTGACTGTGGGGATCCGTTTCTCTGCTGTCAGGAGACAGTTTGGACCCAGCGACACAGAGGAAATCCCAGTCTTGGAATACCAGCTACAGCAATGGCGCCTGATCCCATACCTGGCAGCAGCGTACGCTCTAGAGCACTTCACCAGAACCATCTTTATGAACTTTGTTGAGTTCCAGATTGGACAAATGATGAAGGACAACAGTGGCAGACAGGCAGATATGGGCAGGGAGATCCATGCTATAGGATGTTGTAGTAAACCGTTAGGCTCTTGGATTGCTCAGAAAGGCATCCAGGAGTGCAGGGAAGCCTGTGGAGGACATGGATACCTGGCCATGAATCGTCTGGGTGATCTAAGGGATGATAATGATCCAAACTGTACTTATGAAGGGGACAACAATGTGTTGCTGCAACAGACCAGCAACTACCTGCTTAGCCTTTTCCATACCAAAGTCCACGATGGTGTTCGGATCGAATCTCCATTTCATACGGTGGATTTTCTGGATGATTTTCAGACAGTCCTGGAGAGCCGGTTCACAGCAAGAACAGTGGAAGACTGTATGGAGCCTGAAGTTCCTCTGGCAGCCTATAGATGGCTGGTGTGTTTTCTGCTGGTGGAAAGTCAGAAGAGGCTGGAACAAGAAAGATATTCAGGCAGGAATGAGTTTGATGCTCGTAACAACAGTCAGGTTTATTACTGCAGATCGTTGGCCATCGCCTACAGTGAACACAACTGCCTGCAAAGATTTCATGAGCTGATCTCAGACCAGGACACGCCTGCAGGTCTCAGACCTGTTCTCAGCAACCTGTGCACCTTGTTTGGACTGTGGAGCCTCAGCAGCCACATGGCCACGCTGTACTACGGTGGTTATGCGAGTGGAAGGAAACCTGCAGAGCTGGTCCAGATGGCCATCCTCACACTTTGCTCCCAGCTGAAGGATGATGCTGTGGCACTGGTGGACGTCTTCGCGCCAACTGATTTCATCCTCAACTCACCTATTGGCTGTGCTGATGGACAGCTGTACCAGAACCTGTGGTCCACTGTGCTGCAGGGCAGCCAAGTTCTGGAGCGTCCCTCATGGTGGAAAGAGTTCTGCTCAGACAAACCTGTGATCGGGTCACTCCGGTCCAAACTTTAGAGGCTGAAGAGAAGCTGAAGAGCATCAACAAATTAGGATGATTGAAACAGCCAGCCTTCCTTCTGGCTTCAAAATTGAGCAGCTGTCATGAGAGGTGAGGAATGACAAGCAACAAAAGCATTTAAAATTATAATTAAACATTTAAAATATCATCTTGCAGGGACAGATAATATGTCAATGAGGGCTGCATTAGGCCCGCAGGCCGTGGTTTTGACACGTGACCTAAAGAATTAGAAAACTGCTTTAAATTTCAGAATGTTTAACTTAAATGTAAACGTAGTTATTTGAATGGAAGCAAACAATTTGTATTGATGGATGAGGTGAAATCAGAACTCAGCACCATCACATGTGGAGTTCCTCAAGGATCGATATTAGGACCTAAATTATTTCTATTATATATAAATGATTTGGTAAAAGTTTCTGGACTCATTAAGTGTATTCTTTTTGCTGACGACACTACATTTTTTGGTGTTGGTAATGATACCGAACATACTTTGAAATTAATGATGACTGAACTTGTTAAAATTAAGAATTGGTTTAAAATTAATAAATTGACGTTAAATTTGGA
>JARVJN010000002.1:3445706-3457581 GCA_031763805.1 Argolebias nigripinnis
TTTATATTAAATTATTAAATATGATACGTTCGTAGGTCCGGGTTGTCGTAGGTCGCAGGCGTCGTAGCTCGGGGGTTTCCTGTATATATATATTGTCAAAGTATGTTTGGTTAAAGGTTATGGATGTTTTTATGACTATGACTGAGAACACGAAGCCTAAGACATAATTGGAACCATCTCCCAAAACACTATCTCATTTCTGCCCATGAACCAAGTGGTCAGGGCTCTTTTCAATGTTTTATTTTTTATTTCAACGTACAAGACAGAAGAGGTGGTTGTGTGCACAGTAGAAATAAATGTGACAATGTTAATGCTGATAATGTTGAGGTTAATAAGATCTCTCCCCCGTCTCTTTCTAGAATCCTACTTTGGAGACAGCTTCTGCCATCTACAAGCCGTCCAAGATGTCTCCACCTTCCAGCTGTCTCTACAGATCAAGACAAGTCGCCGAAGTGGGCTTCTGCTCCTGGCTGCAGGAATGGAGGACTACTTGTTCCTTGAGCTCCTCAATGGGAAAATACAGGTAATGGAGGTTAACTGTGCTTTAACAAATGTAAAATAATATCTACAAGGAAAAAAAACAGCCACATCAACATAATGCATTGATTATAACGACTGTTTAGCCTGTCCAGGTCTTTGTATGTTTAGTTAAACTTACCAAAAAAGTAGCAATACTGTTTATAAAGGTTAATTTTGTACTGACAATATCATAAAATTATCCTAAAAAAAATTATGTTAAGTTGTAGTAACCTATTTTTTATATTCACCAGATGCAGCTTTAATGTAATTTGGCATCAGTCCTATATGTCTGGAAATCCAGTTGAGCCAAAAAGCACAATTTTACAGAATATATTCCCTCCTTTGGTGCGTCAGAGATTGGCAGATGGAAACAGTTGTTGCGTAGGTCAAACCAACGTTTCTAATATAGTCCTAAACTAAAATCTGGTGACTGAAAATGATGCAGCACATGTGACTCATATAGTTTTCTCAAAAATTCAGTAATCTTTCAGTCTCTGTGGGCTGAGTCATCCTGAGAGAAACCAGTCCAATCCATATAAAAATAATTTATCTGACGTGAAGCTGAACACATTTGTCACTATTTGTAACATTTTCCTTTTTTCAAAGTGAAGATTATGCTGTCAGTCTATTATAATATGTCTTTATAACATGTCTATATATGTCTTTGTGCTTGCACGTATTTGTTCATAACCCTCCTGCTGCCCTTGGGTCATAACTTGCTCATAAGGTTCTGAGAAAATGTTTAAACTAAAGAAATAATTTTTCTCTCCCCACAGGCACGAATGAACATGGGGGCTGGGGAAGTTCAACTGTCCTCATCTCAGGGAGTGCAGCTCAACAACCTTGTGCAACACAAAGTGTTGCTGACATTTCAAGATGGCCAGCTCACCATGACCATTGATGATCTCTACCCTACATATGTCCCTGTGGGTGACGATGGAGAAAAGCTCAACATTGACCTGGGCATTTGGCTTGGAGGGACAGGAGAACTGGATGTCCTCTACCTCAGCAATGCAATCCCTCCCTTCCGTGGTTGCATGACCGACGTAAAATTTGTGTCCCATCAGTTTGACATCCTCACCTCAGCATTTAAGCAGTGCCATGATACAAAGGAATCCTGCAGCAGCGAGTTTGAGGCTGGGGATGGGGAGGCAATCAGTTTCAGCACTCCTGATTCCTTTGTATCCTTTCCTACATGGAGTGGGGCCGCTGGTGCGCCGAAAACATTGGAGTTTCTAATGAAAACCACCATAGAGGACGCTTTACTTGTTTTTCACCATGGTCAAGAGTCAGACTTCATTGCTATTGGTGTTGCAAAAGGTAATCTTAAAGGTGTACTAGACCTTGGAGGCGGTATGGAGGAACTTGATAATACAGAGATACAGCTGGATGATGACCAGTGGCATAGAATTAAGGTTCAGCTCAACCCAGACTCTTTTAGTCTTACTATAGACAGCCAGTCATCCTCCATTGCACTTGACTCATCAGAAAAACTGGATTTGGTAGGAACCTTGTATATTGGAGGCATCCAGGGAAAAATGAAAGAAGTCTTTCGTGAGAGTGGGTCGTTGAGTCGTTTTGAGGAACACATGACATCTGAATCTTTCATTGGATGCTTGGGGGAAATCAAAGTAAATCAGAAGGATAGAAGCCTGCAGGATGCTTTGGTGACAAAAGATGTTCATGTCAAATGTGAAGGAGAAGACTATGATTACTCAAGTTATTATGATGGAGACATAACAACAACCTCCCCACCTGTTAGCATTCTATATACTGACCCCACATTGAAAGACCAAGATTGTTATCCAACAGACGACTGGCCTGAGATATTCAGAAATGTTACTAAATTTCTTGACATCACCCCTCTGAGTGTTCCAGAAGGTGGAGAAATATTTTTTGATATTTACAACTTAAACCCTACGTTTGACCTGGGTTCTGCAGGAATTCGTCAATCTCAAGTTATCTTTACTCTTGAGGGTGATCCCTGGTACGGCCTGGTTGATATCAATGTTAGCAGGAAGCACATGAGAAAGTTCACCCTCCTAGACGTTGTCAACAAGAAAATTAAGTACATGCATGACGGAAATGAAAGACGTGAAGACCAGATTCAGCTTGAGGTTATTGTTCAAGGTACTGACTACCTTCCAGAATGTCTAAAAACTACTCAAAAGTATATACTTCCTGTTGTAATTCTTCCAGCTAAAGAACTGCCACAAGTCAGTGAAGAAGAAATTATCATTGTAGAAAAAGGAAGGACTCGTATGAGTCCCAGTCTTATCAAAGTCTTAGATTCTGACTTTAGCTGTGAGCGGTCAGTAGTAATGGTGACCCTGGAGCCTTCCATGAATTTTGGTCATTTGGAAAATGATGAACAACCAGGAAGAAGCATCTCAGAGTTCACTTGCAGGGAGCTGAGAGATGGAACTATCTATTTTATACACAGAGACGGTGACAGTGATGAAATCGCCATACAAGTGTCTGATGGTCAGTCTGTAATCCAGACCACCACATTCAAGTTGTTGGCGACACAACCACGTATGGTTTTCACCAGCAACTCTGGCCTTACTTTGTTCCAAGGAGGCAATGCATCCATAGGTGTTCAGAATCTGTTCATTCTCCCTCAACCTCGTGATGGAGACATTATGTATAACATCACACAACCTCCAAGGTTTGGTGAACTGAAAATCAAGACAAGCAACGGCGTGTACAAGCAAGTTACAAGTTTCCACCAATCCCATCTAGAGCAAGAACTTATTAGATACTTCAGCACAGATTCAAGTAACCAGGAAGACACTGTGATGGATGAGTTTCGATTCGATGCCCATCTGGGCCAGTCCTCTTTTATGAATAACAGCCTTTTAGTCATGATTTTCCCTGCAACAGTGAAGATTTTAAGCAAGGAATCACTTAAAATCAGGCCTGGTGAAAAAAAGATTATTGGCTCCACGATGCTTCAGGCACAAGTAATGAATAAACACTTGGATCCACATACAGTTAAATACATCCTTGTCAAAGCTCCAACACTTGGTAGTCTTCAACTGTCAGACAAAGAGCTGGTTGAAGGTGGCACGTTCACTCAGAAAGATATTTTGGACAGTGCCATCAGTTACAAAGTCCAGATGCAAACAGATGTGGATAGTTCTGACCAGTTTCAATTCAGAGTTTATGCAGAGGACCAGTACTCTCCTTTATATACGTTCCCAATTAACATTTTTGCCAGTTTGGATGAGAATGTTTTGACTATCAAAGAGTTGGTTGTTTTCCAAGGGGGTGAGGAGACTTTGAACAAAAACTACCTTTGGCTTCAGTCTCAAAGTTCCACAGAATTTTTGTATCAGGTCCAACAAGAGCCGAAGCATGGACGACTGATCAGAGACTCCCCACCCGGAGAACCAAGATTTGATGAGGCCATTAAAGTTTTTAGTGATGAAGATCTCCAGCATGACAGGTTGATATACAAGCATGATGGCTCCAAGACGAGCAGTGATGAGTTTCATTTTGTGGCAAACGATCGAAGTACAGACACCTCAGAAACAGTGACAGGTGTCTTCAGAATACTCATCCAGTCCAAGAACGAGCACGCTCCTGTGAGAATAGTGGATAAAGTCTTCAAAGTTGTCCGCCACAGTCAGCGCCTGCTCACAACTGATGTCATTAAGTTTAAAGATGATGACTCCGGTTTCAACGACACTCAGATTGTCTACGCTCGAGAGGGAATCCTCTCAGGAAATATCGTCTCAGCATCTGACCCACAGCAGCCCCTTTTCCGTTTTACTCAAGCTGACCTGAGAGACAAGAAAATCCTTTTCGTTCACCATGGAGCCGATCGCGAACGGTTTCCATTACAGGTGTCAGATGGCTTCCATAAAACCACTGCTCTGCTTGAGATTCAGGCCAGTGAGCCCTACCTGCACGTCGTCAGCAACGCAACTATTGTCATTGACCACGGAAGCACCACGACTCTTGACACAAGTCTGCTGAGCGCCGACTCCAACATGGACATCAGAGATGACAGTAAGATCAAGTTCCAGATCACTTCGCCGCCCAGTGAAGGCAGGATCATCGTGAGTGGGATTGAAGCTTTAGAGTTCACCCAAGAGGACCTGAAAAAGGGCGTTGTATCGTATGAGCACAACTATGAGAGTCTGAGGTCCAGGGACTCGTTCAGCTTCACCGTCCAAGCAAAAGGTCATTCTGAAGAGGGTACGTTCAAGATTACCATACTCCAGGAAGTTAACTATTCTGAGCTGGAGGTGATAACCAATGAGTTGATCATTTCCTATGAAGGAGAGCACACCATAATCAGCCAGGATCATCTCAAGGTAATGTGTACAGACTCCATAACTATGATATATTGAGTTTTAAAAAAACATTAGGATTAGGGGGTTAGGGTTAGGGGGTTAGGGGGTTAGGGGGTTAGGGTTAGGGGTTAGAGGGTTAGGGTTACAATTTGGTTTGTTCACAATAATTGGCACAACAAGCATTGGTGGGGGGGGTGGTATCATTGTTTTTCTTATTTCCTCTTTGTTAAAGAAGCTTTTACATGACTGTTGCTTAACTTCACTGTTTTTATAGCCTTGTTTCTAATCTACCACAAGAAAAGAGGACTTGATATAACTGTATGATTGTTGCTTTTAATTTAGTTTATGCACTAAATTGCAGTCTATTAAGTGTTGAAAACAGAGCACTAAGTATCCCCTCAGGAGCTTCCTGAAGCCCTGTGTTATTTAAAAGATGTGCCTGCCTGCGCTTCATCCTGAAACCAATTAATGAAGTTTAAATTGTTGGTCCTATCTCAACACACCATGTGTTTGTCTATGTATGTTTTGACTTCAGAATTAATGAGAAACAATATTTCGAAAAGATTTGAATATGAACTTTCACAATGCTGCACTCGTACAAACACTGCAACACAAACCGTAGAGAAATGTGTTGAACAAAAGTCATGACAGAATGACCTGTCCTGGAGCTAAAGTGTTGTGTGTCCTTATTATGAAATAAAAATGTAGCCCCAACTCCTCAACAATAAATAAATGTCTGACTTTCAGACAGGCCAAGCCTTCAGACTAATGAGAAAACATCTGAAAGTGGGATCGCAGTAAATCTGTCAGTGTGCAAACCAGCTATTTAAATGTTCCCAAATGTCACAATTGCTGTTTGAAGGGGTTTTGTTTGCAATGCTGCTTAACAATATGTGTCACCCCTTTAGGATGCAGTACGGATGGATCATTAAAGGGGACGTTTTAGACGTTTTGAAAAGCATCAGCTTAGAGTTTAGCTCACAACTAAAAGCAAACAACATTAGATGTAATTGATTTGGATTCAGTGTGTGATGGGGAATGTCCTCAGCTATAACCACACCCTATTCTAGCTCTAAATGTGTAAAAAATAGCTCAGTTAAAGCCATTTAAATGTAGCTTTGTTGGCCATCTTGAGTATTTTATTTGAATTGGGCATTGTTCTCAGCTACAACACCAAATTTCAGCTAAATATACTTTTAAAATAGCTATCATTTTTTTCCCTTTTAGCTAAGGTGGCCATCTTGGATTTTTGATTTGCATTAGGATTGTTTAACAACTTGCTCTCAGCTACGACCAAACCAAATTTCAGCTCAATATCTCTAAGACAGACTCAGTTATAGTGAATTATCTGTTTTCTGAGAAAAATGGCGTATTTTTTGCAAATCGCGTCACCATGGTAACTCAAAATGCAAATAAACGTAATAGCACACATCACTGTGCTGAGCCGGTCATTTGATATAACATTTGAGGGGGTTCACACTGCGATTCGAGCCTCATTAAAGTTGATAGAAGAGCAAGACCCTTTTCACGTGAATAATAAGAGGGGGCTGCCTTTCTAGACAGAAAGTCCCCAAGTTCTGCTCTGTACTGTATTGGTAAAGTGGTCTTACTGAAGTTTTTTAATGTAAACTGTATGTTTCTTCAAACACTTCTTATTTACTACTACTACTTTTTTTATCTTTTAGCTGTTCTTGTGAGCACTTTTGCAGCATCGGGTCCGAGTATAATTACAAGACACTGAACCCTAAATTACCTTGATATGCTCATCTGTATGTTTTATTGCTGCATATACTGTATAGATAATAATAATTGTTATGACTGCTCAGGGTATGGGATTGAAAGGGTGAAAAACAAGTTGTAGACTCTCAACGGGTGAATGAATTCTAAATTAATGCAACGTGTTGTTAATGTCAAAATAAACTACAGTCACATAGAAATTGGTCTTTTTTGCCATTGTTTCTCCAATTAGCTCGTTAAGTAATATTATCCACCTTTGCCTTTCAGGTGGAGCAGGAGCACAGTCTGCCCACAGAAATGATGTTCACGGTTAAAATGCCTCCCAGGCTCGGTCATGTGGTCATGCTGAAAAACAGTTCAGACGAGACAGCCTCGCCTGTCCTCGACTACATTCACTCCTTTTCTCAGGAGGACATTGATCAGGGGCACATCCTTTACGTGTCTTCATCGATTCAGGTTTATGGCCTTTTATTTTATTCCACTGCCTTCGTGTGACAGCTTATTTCTCTTTATGTTCAAGTTACACAAAATGTCAGGCTAAAACACTGCCTCTGAAGGCTTATTAATGAATATTAGTAACTGATCTCAACATCTTTGTCTTTCAGGGCTATGACTCCTTCACAGTGGATGTCAGTAATGGTGTAAGCACAGTGGAGGACCTCCAAGTCACAATAAACATTGTGCCCCGGTTTATTCCCATCCAGACCTTCAACTTTTCAGTGAAGGAAGGCCTTAGCAAAGCAATCAATGAAGAGATTGTGAACATCTCTCATCCTTTCTATAGCTCAGCAAACATCGACTTCTTTGTGGAAGAGCCTCCACAGCATGGTGAACTCCGCAACCTGGATGGGGATGAACTCACTTACTTTACGTGGGATGAGGTATGTTGGCTTAATACATATAAAATGTGTATGTGCAAACATTACAGCCACCTGCAAACATTTCCATAACAAGGCATTATTGGAATTGCTATAGAGTTGATGCTTTAGGACCCTCTGGAACCAATTCACAGTCCTTCTAACCATTTGAGGTTGTGGGCTTTTGTGTGTGCATGTGTGTATTTGTGCACTGGCCATACTGTCTTTTGTAGATCTTATAACTATAACTGTTTTTCCATTGTCCAGTCTCATCACACTCTTAAAACAGACACTAGGGAGCACGAGCCAGTGTATCTCTTGTGCCGGCCCCAAGTAAATGGTGAGGGTTGTGTCAGGAAGGGCATCCAGCATAAAACAGTCCTGCCAAAACAAACAATCAAGTTTATTCAAATGACATCATATGAGTTTGGTCAAGGCCTGGGTTAACAACGACTGCCACCAGTTGTGTCGACAAGCAAGGTGCTAGCATAAAAACTGTGCAACTGTTACTGCAAGACCACAAAGAGGAAAAAGTGCCAGGAGACAGAGGGAGAAGAGGAAAGTCAAGAGTGTATGACTGAGGGTGGCATTTCTAAATGTGGGGACGATGACAGCCAAAGAGAGAGAGCTGCCTGATATGATGCTGAGAAGGAAGGTAGATGTGTTATATGTGCAAGAAGCCAAGTGGTGATGCTTCACAAGTTGGATGTGAGGTAGAGAAGAAAGATACATTCTGATGAAGTAATGGAAGATTTTGCCAAGAGGATGGAAATGATTGTAGTCAACAACCATTTTCAAAGGGTGGGGTCACACAGTGTGACCTATAAGAGTGGAGGCTAGAGTACGCAGATAGACTACATTCTGTGTAGAAGAGGAGGGACACTGGAGACTGTGAGGTTTGTGGCACGAGAGAACGTGGCCAGACAGCATCGGATGGCTGTGTGAGGAATAACTGTTGTGGTTGGACAGTGGTGGGCACAGCTAACCAAAAAGTTACGGCTTTGCTAACCTCTAATTCACAAAATAGCTTCACTGACGCTAAACAGCTTAACAGCTTTAAAAAATTGCAGAAGCTAATGCTAACGGCTCACAAATCACAAGAAAAGCGTCCATGTCTCGTTCAGAGGTGAGCTTTCAGAAATTAATTCAGTCCATCAGAACCAAAGAGGCCGAGCTGCTGTGCTGAAGCAGAGTGATGCGTTCAATGTTTGTCGGACGTCTCCCTCGTGTCATTTACTAAAATGAATGAACTCACTTTAGTGATCCGCTTTTCAGTTAACTACTTTTATAAACTAACTACAAAGTTGCTGTGCATCATCATCAATATTGTCTCAGTAATAAATCTGTTTGTGTTAAAAGTTGTGTGAAATGCGTGAGAGAGTCACATCCCAGTGACAGTGTAAGCGTTGTAAAGCATGCTAAGTAGGAATTATGTGTATAATGTTTCTATTTACAACGTTTCTAAGTGTGAAAATGGGTTTTTCATGTTATATTATTTTTCTGGTTTGGTTTGACATTTTTGTTAGAGTCTCTGTTCTTGACTGTAAACGGAAAGTTTACAGCTTGAAAGACTGTTTGCAGTAGATATGATGGTATAAGTACTGTGAGGGTGGTAATATCCCTGGGTGGTGCTTATCGTTGCTCAGCTCAGCAAAGCATCACTCCAAGTAAATCACCTTTCTCAAATATCCTTGTAGTGCTGAGGTCGTTCTTTAAAATATTATCAGATTTGAGTTTACTGGATTTAAATTTTGCAGAAGCTAACTCTGCTAAAGGTCTTTAAAGTTAGTGAAAATGCAAATTTGCTAAACAAAAAGTTAGTTCTGCTATTAGCAGATTAGTGGAACCATGCCCACCACTGTGGTTTGATCAAATGACTACATGGTGGTAGTTGAGGAAGAAAGAATGTTGTGAGGAGTTCAGGAAGGAGTTGTTAATGGCACTGGGTGGTATAAAAAGATCTTCCAGATGAATGGGCTACTAAAGCAATAGTGATTAGAGAGATGGGTAGGAAGGTACTTGGTGTATCATCTGGACAGAGGATACAGAGTACTGTCCATACAGTATGGACATTGATAAGAACAGATGGACAGATGATGAAGAAAACTGGTGGTGGATTAGTGAAATACAGGAAATTATCCAGAGAAAGGAGTTAGCCAAGATAAAAATGGGACAATGAGAGGACTGGCGAGAGTAGACAGGAATATAAGGAGATGCAATGTAGAGCAAAGATGGAGGTAGAAAAGGCAAAACACCAAAACTTGATGAGTTGTACAAGAGGCTGGACACTAAATGGCAAGAGAAGAACTTGTATCGACTAGTGAGACGGGGGATCAGGCTGGAAAGGATGTGCAACAGATTAGACTTATTAAAGATAGAAATGGTAATGTTCTAACAAGTGAGAAGAGTGTGGGGAGGAGGAGTACTTCGAGAAGCTAATGAATGAGGAGAATGAAAGTGAAAGAAGAATTAAAATGTGGACCAGAAAGAGGGAAACATTAGTGAGGATAAAGTATGGAACGCTTTGAAGAGGATGATGGGTAAGATATTTGGACTTGATGACATAGTGGTGGTATGGAAATTTATAGGAGAGATGGCACTGAGAGCTTCTCCTTAGACGAATAACTGAGCAACTTAAACATTCTTGCAGCTTCCGTGATATTCAAACTACATTGATAAAATAAAAGCTGTTTAACTGTCTCCAGTATCAGCAATGAAAAGTTCACCTTTGAATGTTTGCAGCACAAATCCATCCTTTGAGTCTTGACTCCTATAATTGCATCTGAATGTTTGTTGTGTGCACCAAAACTCTGTGTGAAGAATAAATTAAGGTAAACCAAAGCCCCACAGCATTTAGCTCCAAGTGTGGCGTCCACGATTGTTGTTGATCGTTATTGTCATGTGCATAAGTGACGTGGACACAATCACTGTGTCCAGCTGGCAGTGCAAGGGCCAACAGACTGTAGGTCCTTATGACCTCTCTGCAGAGGAACTAACAGCTGTTATAACCCTCAGAGGTTCTTATTACTCAATAAGCATCGATTGTGTTAAAGTTGTCACTTTTCACAATGTGATTAAAAAATATTTAAATGCTCAGGGAAGTTATGCATTGTGGTACATATATGTCTCTATTAAATTTGCATAACGTAAATTACTTGTTTCACAAACAAAAACAGAAAAAATCACGAACCACATGCTTTTCTTATAGTATATTTTTTGAAACCAAAACATCTCATGAGTTCACTCAATCTAAAAAAACTAACAAAACAAAATCTTTGTTTTATTCCATCCTAATGACTCCGGGGAGAGGGAAATCTTTTCTTTCACAACTACATCACGGTTGTTTTGCCACAGCAGGACATCTCTGTGGAACTTTCCCTAGTTATTATGAGTTAGAGCTGTTTTGGGTTTGTTAGGCTGCAGCAGACGTGGAGGAGGCAAGGCAGCGGGGAGCTACCGCAGCAGTTATCTGGTCTCCCTGCACCTGGTTCGAATGCTCCAGCTTCAGGAAAATATGAAAAATAGAGAACTCACCAGTGGAAAAACAGCGTGCATTGTAAATAGGGTACACAGTTTAACAAAGGTAGTTCTATTCACATTTCTCATGGGTCCTACATCTACATTTTAGTCTTCCAGCTCTATTTTGCTGAGCCATCGTGGAAAAACTGACGGTGCCCTCAAACTGCATGAAGCCAAAAAAAGAAAATACAGCCTGGTATATTCTTATAATAATGAGTGGGTGCACACCAACGCCCTGCCCTTTGCTCCTGCATGGGCATACCCGTAACGTCTACTGAAGATTCTAACAGGAAACATGAACAAATATGGTGAACAGACGCGATTATGTTATTTAAAAAGGGGAAATGGAGTCTATGCTGAAGATCTCTGTGTTCCATAAATAAACAAGTACTGAACTGAAGTCCCCCGTCGCTGAAGGATGTGAATAGTGAATGTTTGTAGTTTTCAAGATGGGTGTTTTCTGGACTGAAATTGAGCAGTGAACACAAATAAACTTTAATATAGTTGGTGCAAGATACTGCGTGAAGGATTTTTACTGTGAGTAAGAACTGAAGTAGGTTTTTGTTCTTATCTGAGGCGGCGCAGAGTCACAGATCCTGGTGAGAGGAGGGAGCAATTTTATCCATCACCAGGTGCAAAGGCAGAGCCAAGGGTGGCCGATCATGCCCTTGGCCACCATAGATTAATTGCCCACCCCAGTCATTTCAGGAAACTATACTTTTAAGCAACAGGAATAATAGAAAGCTTCTTCTTCTTTCGGCTTTTCCCTCTTCGGGGTCGCCACAGTGAGTCCTCCTCCTCCATCTCACTCTGTCTTCACTCCAACTACCTTAATGTCCTCTCTAACTGCATCCATATATCTCCAGGGTCGGGTCGCGGGGGTAGCAGCCTAAGTAGGGAGGCCCAGACTTCCCTCTCCCCAGCCACTTGGAGCAGCTCCTC
>JARVJN010000002.1:4079283-4089608 GCA_031763805.1 Argolebias nigripinnis
GTAAGTTCATGTGGATTCATGTGGATTCAATAGGGAAAATAAGAGACTACTGACAAATATATCTGTCGTCACTGAATGCACTTCTTAGAACAGATGTTTAGAATTTATTTCTTTAAATTCATACACAAACATTTAATGAAACATGGTTATGCATTAAATCATTTCAAATTCAAACTTCAGCTTCTATGTGACGTCCATATTTGATCACAACACATTTCTGGCAGGCATTCAACTGTAATTAGAAGAAAATAAAATTTATGTAAACTGCAGCATGTTTTTGAACGTGTATAAACCTCCGTGACCACAGTAATTCTAGTTGCCTCTGGTATGAAAGTGCAATACACTCGAGTGGAATCTAATTAGTTTCAGTTGGATGATCACTTCAATAATTCAGAGGTTGGCAGCGGTCATGATTAGTAAAAACACCTGGAACATTCTGTACGTCATACCTTCGTAAATTATTATTCTTTAAAAGAATTAACAAATGGAACTGAATTAAAAAGTGAATATATTTCTCTTTGGTTTCAGAAACGTTTTTTTTTTTTTATTATTGTTTTTTTTTTTTTAGATTAGGCTCATTTACAACATAAAACTTGTGTTTTAATGTTTTTTTTTTTTTTTCAAATATAAAAAAGAATTGGTGATGTTTGAATGAGACTTTGTAAAAATGGTCTGTTTTTACCTGGCAAGATTGCACCAAGTAAACTCCTGGGATGCTTTGGGAGGGCTGGAATTCCAGTTCAGTTTATTTATATAGTGCCAAGTCACAACAGAAGTTGTCTCAAGGCACTGAACAAAAACATCCACACACATACAAAGCCAGTTAGTAAAAGTCATCTATCTAAGGATGAAGCCAGCAGTCTCGATGACTATTCACTTCGTCACAGTCTCCCTTCCTGAGCAAGCACAAAGGTAACAGTGGAAAGGAAAACTCCCTTTTAACAGGATGAAACCTCCAGCAGACTCAGGACAAGCGTCCGTCTGCTTTGACAGGCTGGGTTCGAGAGGACAGGAAGAAGAAAGAAATGAACACAGAATGGCAGATCCAGACGTAGGTGCAGGTGAAGCCCCTATATGAAGAAAGACACACAAAAAAAATGTCAAGGATAGAAAAAAATACAAATACAAAACAGGTAGAGTAAGTAAAGTCCACAGAAGAGTGAAGAAATGTGGTCTGCTTGTCCTCCAGCAGTCTAAGCCCATAGCAGCAAGTAAGCAGTAAGTAAGGTGACCTTAGGGCATGGAAGCAGTAACTAAGGGATAGCTCAGGAAACCCAAGCCAACCTTAACTATAGGATTTATCAAAAAGGAAAGACTTAAGCCTAGTCTTAAAAGTAGTTAATGTACCAGCTCCATGGACAAAATTTAGTATTTATATAAATTTGATTTGACAAGACCAAGTAAAAGCTTTCTTGAATTTCATGCACACGTTTTCCCAGAAAAACAAACAAACAAAAAATGTTCTCTAGTTATTTGTGCTTATCCAAAAGTTTTATATCAAATCCAAGAAAACCAACATATTTAGGACAATCATGATTTTACTTTTTCTTTTCTAAGAAAAAGTCATGTGACTGCGGATTATTATTATACTGGATGCAAAGCCTTTGGAGACTGATTGTCAGATGTTCAGTCAGTAATGTGTTTATACAGAGGGATTTGTGATCAGTCCTTCTTAGGTCTATCAAAATTAACAATTAAGTGCATAGTCATTATTTTTTCCTTTTATTTTTTTCTTTCAGGTATTAATTTTCTCAAGGGTCGCCATAGCGAACAAACTCGCATGAAGACTTGGCTAGGCCTGTCACAATAACAAATTTTGCTGGGCGATTAATTGCCTCAGAAGTTATTGCGCTAAACGATAATCTTGTTTGAAATTTGACAATAATTCGTAATTATTAATTAATAATAAATAAATTAATTAATTAATTTGACAATAATTAGTAATTAATGTCAAATTTAAGAAGAAATGTTGGTTCATTTTTGTGTGTCGTAACTTTTTTTGACCACTGAATAGCAATATAAGACTGTTTGGACTGAAGGATGGATAGTGAGGGAGCGAGCAGTGCGTCTCTTTAAGAAAATTGAGGGAGGCCCCTTGACGTGACATGGGCTGTCTCTCCTTCTTGGTTTTTGGTTCTGAAAATGGTGGATGCTCGGTGTGGTTTGAGCTTTATAGCATAGCATTTTTCACACAAAGCTTTTAATAAAAAATCAGTAAACAAGTTCTCAGCTTCTTTTTGCAGAGAAAAACAACTTTTTACACGAAGGCACGAGTTTCAACTGTGAACTTTGGAGCTTTGACAAGACGGAGATTTTCTTCCGAGGCCAGCCTGTTAGCTTAGCTCGTAGCTTAGCTGCTTTTAACGATCCAAAAACGCGATTTTGGATGGTTAAAACAGATTTTAAAGAGAAAAGAAAAAGAGAGGGGTCAGTGAAGAGCACCGGAGTTTAGCCTTTTGTCATCCGGTGTCTTCAGTAGAAAAAGAGAGACGCGAAGAAACAATAAGCCGATACCAAAAAAAATCCATGCTCAATAATCTAGGTATGGCACGCCCCCTCCTCCGGTGCCGGCCCTCTCCCTCGTCTGCAGTCATGTCAAACTGGTTCAAAACCAACTAAGTCCATGCTCAAAAATCCTGATAAAGCCGATAAATGAAAATGAGGTGTATTATTTTCATTTATCATGCAACTAATGGATTTATTGTTTATCGCGACAGGCCTAAGTAGAGCTTTTAAATCGGCCTTCCAGGTAGAAATTTACGTAGTACAGTTTATTTTGCAGCTCCACCCAACAAACAGGAGAGGATGGCTAACACTAAATGCTAAGCTAAGCTAAGCATCACCCGTTGACGGTGTAGAAAAAATTTCAGTCAAAATAATTTTTTTTCTGCTTTAATCCTTGGCTTCCACACAATAAGTAGTTGAAAATGAATGAAAGGACTTAACGTTTCCTGCTTCGTTTCTTTTAGACACCTCATCGTGTGACATCATCCAAGTGGCCGCCGTCTACGAGGAGAAAGTCTTTAACGAGTACACCCTCCCACGCCAGGCCATGACTCCGAGCGCCAAGCAGGTCACGGGCTTCACAGTCAGACCCGGAGGCCTGTTCCTTCACGATAAACCCGTTGACACCGTTCCCCTGACCGAGGTTCTCAACTCCTTCATCTCCTTCCTGCGTTCCTTCAGACGCCCGGTCCTGCTGGCGGCCCACGGCGCAAAGCGCTTCGATGCTCCTGTGATCACCAGGGTGCTGCGAAGGCACTCCCTGCTGCAGCAGTTCCAGCAGGTGGTATCTGGATTTCTGGATACGTTCCTGTTGAGCAAACGTCTGTACCCCCAATTGGGCAGACACTCTCAGGAGTACATGGTTCAACACTTTCTGAGAGTGTCCTACAACGCCCACAATGCTTTGGAGGACGCCAGGATGCTGCAGAAGCTGTACAAGAGATGGAGCCCCAACAACGGCGATATTTCATGCTCCATCTTTAGAGTGGGTGGAGGCTTTTACTAGGAAAGCACATTTTTCTTTTCAAATATTTCAAGATTTAAGTTAAGTTTGCTATTTTATTTTTTACCTTGCACGTTCACATAAGTGAGCACCACAAACACGTGAAGAAATCAGAGTAGTTTATTCAAATCTCTTGTGATGTCTCAGAGATAATTCATGCTACACCTCAGATTCACTGGTATGTCATGGTCGTTCACTGGATTCAGTCATGTAGCATTATGGTTTACTGGAACATGCACTGTGTTCACAAGTGTTTGTTACAAACTGTAGATTAGATTTTCTCTGTTTCAACTAATAAACTTCTATTTACTGTAATTCACAGACTCTTTATTTCTACCAAATGTCAGTTATCACAGGGGGATGTACCTCAGAATAGAGTTCAACATTGAATGAAAAATGTGCAGAAAGAATAAAAATTATTGTATCTGCCCTTTATTTAATATATATATACAGTATATGCAGTATATATATATTTTATAAAAAAGATATATATTTTATATATAAGTATACTGTATATTTACAATATATATTTATTATATATATATATATATATATACACAGTATATATATATATATATATATATATATATATATATATACAGTATATACATATATACAGTATATACACATATATATATATATATACAGTATATACATATATACACAGTATATACATATATACAGTATACAGTATACACACACATATATATATATATATACAGTATATACATATATATATACATATATATATACATATATATATACATATATATATATACATATATATATACATATGCATATATACATATGCATATATACATATATATATATATACAGTATATAATTAAACAAAAACAACTTACACTTGAACATTTCCAAAGTGAAAACAAAAAATATTACATATCCTTCACTTGGCATCATACTTTCCTAACAGTTTTAACTTAATCTTTTTACACATATTGTTTTAGACTTTTTTATTGTGATAATTCCACAATACTATTCCCTGAATTACAACACAGCGCTCCTTCAGACTCGTTCTAAAGTTTAAATGCTGTGAACAGAACGTCACGGCTGCCTCCTGCAAGCGTTCTCAGCCACGCTCACTTCTCAATCTGCACGGAGATCAGCTGATCAGCTGCAGAAGGAAGTTTATCCTGCAGCGCTGGGCTGCACAAAGGTACAGCAGGTGCTAAAAAAAAATTTTTAATTCCACGCCGATCGTGCAGCTCATCCATCAATCAGCTAACTTTGTGTCATGTCCAGTCTTATTTTGAAAACCCGTGATAGATGGAGTCCCCAATAAACGAACCGCGAAGCAGCGAGGGACTACTGTACTCCTTAATAAATCTATAGAAGTTTATGCAAATAACCATGTAATGCAAAAAATATTAGTGTGAAATATATAAACTTGTGCATAAAGCACAAGAAAATATTAGAGAATGGTTTAGATTTTCTGAAAGACAGCAACAATTTGGTCTTGGAATTTCTTCAAAATGAGACTGATCAAATTATTATCCTGTAAGAAGCTAATCATAACTTTTCCACACCAAAAAAAAACACAAAAATGGCTGAATCATCCCTTTTATTTTAGAATATTCACAAGTAACGAGCAAAATAAATAAATAAATGTATATTTATTCATACGGAACAAGATAGCTTCACCACCAGTCATTCACGATTCTCATGGATTAGTTTCATAAAACAAAAAGTTCTGGGCTCTGCTCATGTACTTTTTATTTTTTTAAATAAACACTTCTTTGACAAGTTTCCAGACAGTAAACGTGCACAGTAACAGTCCAACACATCAAACTCAGCAGGATCCATTTCACTCGTATCAGAATGAATCATTACTGCAGCAGCAACAAAAAGTCCTCCGGGTGCTTTAAACAGAATATACTCAATTACAGATTATAACTTTATCCTTTCTCTTTACAAAGTCTTGTTTTAGCTCATGTTAAAATAATAACTAATCTTGGTGCTGGCTCTTATAAACGGATTAGAATTCAACATGATAATCCTGTTTCGATCCAAAATATGTAAATTCATTTTTCAACTAAATGTGGTTTCAGTATTATCTTCATTTCAGGTTAAAAATGAAATTAGCTAGTGAAAATGGAAAGGTCTTCAAATTGGAAAAAAAAAAAAAAAGAAGTTAATTTACCAGTTTGAGTTGACTTCATGCTTAAAACAGAGTAATAAATAAATTTATGACATTTATGATCTCATCATTTTCACTTGAACCTGAATATAATCAAGTATAAGTGAATAGGTCTATGGAATAGTTTGGAGGACCATGTAAAAAAGTGAAGTCAATGTTTATATTTAAGAAAAAGATTAAAACTATTTTGTTGAAAAGATACATATAAGTTGATCTAATGAATTCTAAACAGTAAATTTTGATTAGTTATGTATTTTGCTGTATTATATATATGGATAATTATTATTTGATGATGGATGATTATGTTTGAATTGATAGTTTTTAATGATTTTGTTAAGCAGATATAAGAAATGTTTCTTCTTCTGCTCCCTTTCATTTTAAGTTTGTTTTTCAATTTTTTTTAAATGGTCTGTTTTATAACGGAAATGAATAAATAAAATAAAGTGTTGTTGCTGCTTCACCTTCATATTTATTGTGTTCATAGTCCAGCACCGGTTTTAACTTGGAAAATGCACCTTTTTTTTTTTTTAACAAAGAGCATTTGCATCAATACATGTACGGTAAATAGAGTTACAACTACCAGGAGTAAAAACTCTGCAGAACTGGATTTTTGAAGAATATTAAAACACTTCAAGTAGCCGTACGAGCTGCTGGATGAGTTTATAATTAAAAAACATCTACGGATGCTCTCAAACCTGGATCTGAAAACACTTTTTATTTCCACCCATCAAGACGTCGGCTCTGAGGAACGTCTGACGTCGACCTACAAAGACGCACAAGTTTTCACGCGCAGCTACAAGAGGCAGCAGGCTCTGAACAGGGTCATCCCTGACGGCGAGGCGACGTGCAGGGACAGACTCTCGTTGGCAGAGACAAAGAGGACCGTCCCACGTCTCATCGTGAGGTCTGAAAAAGCAGCAGCAGAGGTCGCCGTAGCTTCACCTTCAATCACGAGGAGGATGCTGGCGCTGTCCACCGAAGCAACTGTGTAGGTGTTCATGGAGGCCGGGACCTGCAGACAGGAGCGTCTTCAGCCACAGTATCAACCGAACAATTACACAGTTCACGAAAGACATTCATCAAAGGTAAACCATTAACATGTCAGGTTTGAATGCAACAATCATTTGTGGAATTAAACGTTGCAGAAAAACTGCAGAAACGTGACTGCGGCTCTTCAGAGGGGCTCGTCTCCCACAGGTGGTGGTGACAGAGTTACTGGTGGAGGACAATCTGCTCCACAGAGATGATCACTACAACACAGTCATGATCATTACAGTCCAACTGAATTACTTGTAGCAGAACTATCAGAACTTTATACATGTTATTTATTCATTTTGTTTTTAGTCAACTGTAAATTAAACAAAGCATTAGTGTACTGCAAATTCAACTGGGTCCCTAAAAACCGAAGTTACAAAAGTACAGTAGTCCCTCGTTTATCGTGGGGGATCCGTACCCTGAAGACCCGCGATAAGTGAAAAACCGCAAAGTGGGAATAGTAGTACAAGTAGTAAGTAGAAGTTTATTTTATTATTTATATGTAGTATATAGATATTTTAAACCCTTCCCACACTCTTGCGATATTCTCAACAATAGTTCTAAATGCTCTAAGACACAGGATGTCATGATTTCAGCTCCCTGCCTCCTCTGCTTTTTGACACCTGCAAGCGCTCTTGACCACGCCCACTTCTCCGCTCTGCACAGTGAACATCTGATCAGCTGTTCAGCTGCAGCAGGAAGTTTATCATGCAGCAGTATGGGCTGCACAAAGGTGCAGCAGGTGTTAAATAATTTAAAATAAATTATTTTAAATAAAAATTACATGCCGGTTGTGCATCTCATCCAATAATCAGCCAATTGTGTGTCATGGCCACTCTTATTTTGAAAAACCGCGATGGAGCAAATCCGCAATAAACGAACCGCGAAATAGCGAGGGACTACTGACTTCATGCCCCACAATGTATTTTGTTTTGTTTTAGAGTTGATTGCCTTAAAAATAAAAAATAAACTTGCATCAGCTCCCGTCTTCAGAGGTCACCACAACGAGTGAACTCGTGTGAAAGATTTGGCAATTGTTTTACGTTGAACGCTCTTCCTGACCCCTGACTGCAATGAGAAATTCTGTACATAAAAGTTATGAAGAGAATTGGTGACAACTACCACCCTGAAGGGGTCTGACTTCCTGACGACAACGAGAACCGAACTCTCGCTCTGCTTGTTTATGAACAAACAGCTCTTAGCAACAGGTCCCCAACCCCAAACTCACGGAGCACCTCACAGTCAAAAGCCTTCTCCAAGTCCACAAAACACATGCAGACTGGATGGGCAAACTCCCAGGACCCCTCCAGGACCCTAGTGAAGGTAAGAGCTAGTCCAGTGTTCCACGTCCAGAACAGGACCCGCATCGTTGGTGCTGAGGTTCACGATCTGACTCATTTCTCCAGTACTCCTGAATAGACCTTACCAGCGAGGCTAAGGAGAGTGATGCTCCTGTAATGGACTATATGCCACGGACTTCCGTTCCAGCACTTCCGCATGCAATACCCAGGCGGCGCACTTCCGGTTAGCAGAAATGACACGAACATAAATGAGTACCGGTAAATACAATTAATAAAACATCTACATACACACCAAGAATACCTCCATACACACAAAAATCCATATACCGTAAATCTATAGCGACGTTTCCCCTACGGATAGCCGCAATAAATTGTTGCCCTAAACCTCCCTCGGCGGGGGAACGGAACAGCTGTACCCACCGGTGGGCGGACACAACGGAACTCACTTGTAGTGCCAGTAGCTCACAGCCGCTTCCCGTTTCGGGTCATTGTCATGGTCTGCTACTAGGAGCTAACGCTAAC
The DNA here is from genome assembly GCA_031763805.1 of Argolebias nigripinnis. Lineage (NCBI taxonomy): Eukaryota > Metazoa > Chordata > Actinopteri > Cyprinodontiformes > Rivulidae > Argolebias > Argolebias nigripinnis. Next base: position 4,087,808 of record JARVJN010000002.1, read on the forward strand.
AACAACGGAGGTGGATGGGAACCAGAAGTGGCGGATGTGGGTTATATTTTACCAGAAGTACGTCACGACCCCCCGTGGCATACAGTCTATTCCTACGTGAGCTAGAGTCCAGAAACATCTGATTTATGAAATGAAACGACTGAATACGAAAACACAAAACTAAACACAAAGATTACATAAAAGGAATTTAATCCTAAAAAATAAAACAAAAACTAGAAACAAAAATAAAAAATAAAAACACTGAACATGACCACCAGATGGTGATTTTCCATTCACCTACATGCCAACTAACATTTACTCATAATTTTCTTACAAAAGCCTAATTTCTTGGCTTTTATCGTTGCTTTACTCAGTTATGTGTTAGTCACTGAGTTTGATTTAATTTTTGGTTAAATAGCAAACTAATTTATAGAGATTCAGGATTATACAGTCCCATGTGTCATAGTGGCAAAATGTTTATACGGGAAATTTAACATCTGAAGTTGTAGGCCTCCATTTAGAAAAACTTGGGAAAATCCTGCCCCTTCATTCTCTTTTAGTTTAATTATATAGTGTAACTCAACTCAATAAATAATGACATTTTAAATATTAGGGTAATTCATCCCTCTGACTTTAAACAGATACATAAAAATATGCTTTTAAACATTTGTTTCTTGGTTTTGTTGAGGTAAAAAACAACTACAAATTTCTTTTTTTTTTTAAACCATGTCCTACTAAGAAATCCTGATTAGACATCTAATAAAATTCACTGAGCCTTGCAGAAAGAGGTTTAAAGGCTCCGCTGGGAGGCCGGCTTGCAACTTTGCAAACCTCAGATCTAAACAAGCTGCAATGAAGCAAGCTCTACATGTCAATAAATAAATAAAAATAATTCCAACACGCTTTGAAAAAAAAAATACAGCTGACACTCCTCCAATAATTCATTGCTTGCCCACAAGTAATGGATATGTGGTTATTACGGCGAGCAGCTTCCTCCTTTCTTCCTTCCTTTACAACATTGCATGAACATCCAGGGCAGTGCCCCTGGATTGGAAAATTGGGGTGGTGGTTCCGTTCTTCAATAGTGGGGCTTCGAACCTCAGTTTAAGGAGGAACAATGTGGGTTTCGTACTGGTCATGGACCAGCTCTTTACCCTTACTAGGGTCCTCAAAGGGTCATGGGAGTTTTTCCATCCAGTCTGTATGTGTTTTGTGGACTTGGAGAAGGCATTTGCCTATGTTCCTCCACTGTGGGGGGGATGCTCCATGAGTATGAGATTGAGTGTCCATTGCGCTGGCCATTCAGTCCCTATGCAAGCAGTGCAAGAGTTTGGTTCTCTTTGCCGGCAGTAAATTGGACCCCTGAAAGGTGGGAGCTGGACTCCACAAGGGCTGACCATTGTCACAGATTCTGTTCATAACTTTTATAGACAGAATTTCTCAGCTGCAGCCAGTGGGCAGAGGGAGTCCAGTTTGGTGCCCCCAGGTTTCCTTCTCTGTTATTTGCGGATGATGTTGTCCTGTTGGTATCATCGTGCCGTGGTCTTCAGCTCTCACTGGGGCGGTTCACAGCAAAGTGGGAGGTGGCTGGGATGAGAATTTGTATCTTCAAATTTGAGGCCATGATCCTCAGTTGGAAAACAGTGATTGCCTTCTCTGGGTTGGGAGCGATTTTCTGCCTCATGTGGGAGAGTTAGAGTATCTTGGGGTTTTGTTCACAATTGCAGTACTGTACAAGGTCAGAGACTATTGAATGATAAAGCTCTGTATTTGTTGTATAACACAATCATTGTTCCACACTTAATCTATTGTATTGATGTTT
>JARVJN010000002.1:4192945-4210766 GCA_031763805.1 Argolebias nigripinnis
TTATAATGGGAAAGACAACAAAATCCACTCTCTTATTGGTTAAGGGGAGTGGCTGTGTTGTCTTTCCCATCATGCTTTGCACTTCTTTAGTTTTTTTCAGCTGCACCATGAGTAAGGAAGACATGTGTGTGGTATACTTGCCTCCTGTCCTGTGTGATGTTAAAGTCAGTGGGTTCCTTACTGTAAGGCTTAAGAGTGTCTTCATCAGGTTAATCTCACACAATGTTAAAATGAAAAGTTTGGGTACAAAAGTTTCATTATACAGAATCACATACCTGAACAGTATTGGATCGGGAAAGTATCGGTCGATACTTAGTTGTTAAGTATTGGATCGGAAGTGAGAAATGTGGATCGTGCATCCCTAGTCTAAGGGTTTTGAGTGGCTGATTAACTGCAGCTGTTGGTTAATTGAAGCACGCTGTAGGTGGGGTGATGGCCTCGTCTTATGATAGGTCCAAGCAGCAGAAGCAGGAGAGAGGTCCGAAGCAGTAGCAGCAGAGAGCCGTAGTCGAAAGAAGTTGAATGAAGCCGAATAAAGAAGTCCGAGTGAAGAAGCCGAACGAAGTAGCCGAGTGATGAAGCTGTTAGAAGCCGAAGAAGAAGCTGTGACCTGCCGTCGTCGTTGGTGTGGGGCGCGCTCAACCTGGGTGCTGAAGACAGGAGTCGTGAGTGACCTGCTGGACTTGGAGTTTGTTTGGTTTATTAATCATCCTGAAGCTGGATTCAACCTGGTCTGACTTTTCTTCTTTTTTTTTGTGATCCGGTGGACACGAGGAAGCTGAGGTCCGTTTAAAGGAGCTGGAGGCGGCGCCCCGAAGCCGCGCCGCTGGAGAGACTAAAAATAAAACTCTTTTTTTTTTTTTTTTTAACTTCACTTCTTGTGTCCAATTAACATGCTACGTGCCTTCGGGTCATAACAAGCGCTCTAGAGTAACTTAATAATATAAGGAAACACAGAGCTGCAAACTCGTGGGAAACGTCGATGCTCTCAGAAGATGGTGAAGTCGTTGAAACTCTACCATTATTAGACCTCTAATATCTAATCTGCACCAGAGCAACTATCAATTTAAATCACCTCCACGATGGAAGTATCAGTTCTAAAATGCAAATCTGTAGAGGAAGGTGGAAACGTATGAGGCCGTGGTTCTCAGTAGTAAAATGTTAGAATGTTCCCTCCAGGTCCTGGTGAATCATTGTTCAAAGAGTAGGAGCATCTACTCATGATGATGAGGGATGACGGGATGGAGCAGGAGATGACTATTTGCTGGTTCAGCTACGCTCGGTTCCACATCCATCCGTGATCATGAGGTGTAGATTATGACCAATAAAATGAGGTCTGAGATACAAATGGCTGAAATGAGCTTCCTCCACAGGTTAGCCGGACTCGGCCTTTTGAATTAGGTGAAGAGTCGTATCATTCCGGGGAAGCTCAGGAGTAAAGCTGCTGCTTCTCGTCAAACGGAGTCAGCTGAGCTGGTTAAGGCACCTGATCAGAACGCTTCATGAACACCTCCCTCTAGACATGTTGTTGGGCAAATCCCGCCGGGAGGAGAACCAGAGGCAGGCCCAGAACCTGCTGGAAGGATTATGTATCCTCTGTTCTTGAAACGCCTTGGGATTCTCCAGGAAAAGTTGGGCAGAATCAATAGAGAAAGAGGTGTATGCATTTTTCTCTTAAGGCTGTTAACTCCACAATGTGACCATGGATGGAAGGACGGATGGATGGATGGGTGATTCACATACTTTCAAAAACAAAACTATATTTTAACATTTCTATCGAATTATCAAACTGTCGAGCATGCATCAGGATATCAAACTGGACATTTCTGTCCTGTCATGTACCAACAAATAGAATCCAAAAAAGTAAATAAATAAAAACTGGACTTGTATTTTGAAGCTGAAGACATTTCACTTCCCATCCAGGAGCATCTTATACGTACAGTACTGTACAGTTACCAAGCACTTAGCCTATCCTAACACAGTACCCTACATAATTAAATAATCAAAAAACACATTCAGTACATTTGAAGCCATAATGAAGAGAAAAAAAGTTAATTTCCTACTGGTATGCTGGTGAAGCCATTCCTGTCCATACGTAACGTCTCCGCGGCTGTATTCCTCCACCCGTAAAACCGGAAATTGCGTAACTTGGCTTTTCAAAATTAAATTTTCAAAATCTTTAAAAAAAAAAAGGGAGATGCGTCGTAACCGCGAAATGTCATAACTCGAGACCGTCATAAGTCGAGGACTACCTGTATTCGTATTTTCCGCCATACACGTTGCACCACCCTATAAGTCGCATCAGTACAAATATGTCTAATAAAGTAGAAAATCCATAAATATGCCTCTTTGCCGTATACGTTGCATCTATTATGCGTCACCGCTGACAACCTGGAAATGTGGGCTGGTTGTGCCAAAAATTGATTGGCTGCCAAATGGCAGCCATGGGAGCGCGCACGGGAGGACTTTAACAAGAATTTAACAAGATTAACACTTAAAACAATTGTTTGTTTGCTCTAAATCATATTAAATGTGTGTCTCAGTCTAGTTAACTTTTCCTTAATAAATGCACCTTGATGGTCAAATTAGCTGCCTTTCGTTGGGGCGGCGCAGCAAAATGAAGCTGATTTGACGGTTGCTCCAAGCAACAAGCAAAACGAAGGTGGCTTACTTTAGCAAGCCGATTGTGTCATTAATAATCACTTTTACCTTTACATTACACAACAGCATGCCATATTACTTGAGTGCCATCCAGCGGCTGAAAATGGTAGTGTTCAATATTTTCAGTCAGAATGAATGAAAACGGTCAGATCTCAGCCAAAAATTGGTTTATAGATATGGGGGGGGGATCATATATATGTCGTTTTGGCTTATAAGTCGCAAGGCATGCAAATTATGCAAAAAGGCTGCGACTTATAGGGCGAAAAACACGGTATGAAGAATACTCAATTTAACGGTAAAATGATTTTGTGTTTTAAACTTTTAAACTTAACCCAGCAGACATAAGCAACATTGTTTTCTGTTCCGTCTTATGTTCTTACAGTGATGCACAATTGGAAAGTGTTTTACTTTATCTGGATTGCTCCACATACTGTACAATGTAAGCTGCTGAATAGTAAGTCTCCTTAACTGCAAGAACTTTTCCTCGGCTCACATCTGGATGCCGTCAAGCAAGATACCTTCAGATCAAACAGCCGAAAATATCTGGCGACGCTGCTGGTCAAACTGGTTTTCTACGTGGATGTATTCATTTAAATTAAGCACAATAAAAAATAAACATAGTGTTTTCTATTGTGTTTTACAGGTCAAAGGACTCTCCAGCACACGAGTGATGTCCTTGAGACTGTGGTGCTCGTCAACCCTTCAGAAGACATTGTTGTGTCAGAGGTGAGGTCAATGGTTGAAGCTACGGACGTATTCTGGTGCTTTATGTTTGCTGAAGCAGTGACCTAAAACGAGGAGCTGAGCTCTTTCATCATATTGTTGTTTGACCACACCTACATAAAAAAAAACTTCATTTTACAAGAAAAGTCAACTACCCAAATTTAGCATTCTCACATTTCCAGCCTTTTTTCTCTCTCTGAATGTTAACAGGTGGACCAACAACAATTTTACTTCTGGTAAATGTTCTAAACCTTGACAGAGTTACTGTAATGTCCCTCTTCCCTTGTCTGTTTTTACAAAGATTTTTCTTTCCGTCTTGGAAGTGCTATCGCTCTTTGACCTGTCCTCTGCGTCTTTCTGTCCCATCCATGTGCCCTAGATCCAGTCTCTCGTGACAGACTCTGCAGGACACAAGCTTCTGGTGTTAAGTGGCCAGAGCTCAGATCACGGTGGCCTTCTTCTTCAGACCGGAGTTTTTACGTCTCAGACTTTTGCACAGATCTTCACTGATCCTGCGGTGAGTTTTGCCAGCTTTTATAAATCTAATATCACCATTTCCCGTGCATTCATGCATGCTACAGTCATGACCAGGGGGTCTGCAACCTGTGGCTCTGGAGCCACATGTGGCTCGTTGGTCCCTCTGCAGCGGCTCCTTCAGGCTTTGAGCAAAACTAAAATAAAACTGGATTTTATTTAGATTAACACCTACAATGAAAATGTCTAGCTTTAGCAGATTTCCTTTCATTTTCAAATACTGTATGTGAACAGTACAAATACAAGGCGTAAAGCATGTGGACTACATCATGCTAGTAGTTTGTTAGCAGGCAACTTCCAGTTTCACAGCGTGGTGTTTTTCTCAAAACCACCAGAAGGTTTTGGAATAAGACAAACTGCTAAGAAGGACTATAATCAGTAAGTTTGATAACACTAAGAATAAAACACACAAAAAGTATTTATTTTCTTTAAAAATGTAAGTGGATATCCAAAAAAAAAACAGGTCTAATTTTATACAGTCTTTAACTTTATGCTAGGATAATTTAAAAAAAGTTAAATTGTGTCTGGACCAGTTTCTTTAAATGGTAAATAGAGCTTATTTATATAGCGCTTTCCAGCCCCCTGTGAGGAGCCCCAAAGCGCTTTACAATACCAACCATCCACCCATTCATACATGCATTCATACACCGGTAGCGGCAGACTGCCATGCAAGGCACCTTTCCAGTCCTACCGGGAGCAACTCGGGGTTGAGTGTCTTGCCCAGTGACACAACGACACATGGTGTGGGGTACCGGGATTCGAACCTCCAACCTTCCGATCGGGGGACGACTGCCGTAAGTGAGAAACGTTTCATCCCCCATCCAGAGGACTTCCTCAGTCTACGACCTTCCAACCAGATCTGTCCCATAGCCTTCACTTAAAGGTCCAGATGACACGATTTAACCTTTTTTGTTATCTACCTGGATGAGTGAGCTCACACCCCTTTTTCTTTTAAAGTAGGAAACAATTCTTCAACAATTAGGAGAACTCAGATGAGCCTGCAGAGTTCAGTGTTTTTTTTTTAATGTTTTTTTTATAAAATTGTTTAAAAATTACATATTTTTTTCATTTCTTTACATGAATCTGGGCTTTTCTTTCGTATTATAATGCAAAAATATCAATAAATGTTAATAGTTAGACATTTTTCATTTTATAATACCACCCCCACTAGCTGGAAAAGCCATCTCCAACAAACTTGTAGAGGTCCACCAGCCACCAGTTGACAGTTGGAGGAGGTTTTGCGGCTCTCTGGACACTTTGCAATTTGTACGCAAAATGGCAAAAATGGCTCTTTTTATGGCAAAGGTTGCAGACCCCTGGTCGTGACAATGAAAAGAATAAAAAGGTTCACTCCCAAGCTTTGTTAATGATTTAATATAAACCAAACATGAGTTTTTAGATTTGTTGTTTTTTGTGCGATTGTTGAATCAGTCGTATGTTGGTGTGTCTTGTTGCAGGTCGGTGAACTGCTGGGACCAGCAGCCCCCAAGCAGCAGGCAACACTTACCGTGTCCTGCCGCGGGGAGGCGGGCTGGAGCTCCGTTGGTCAGCTGCATGCTCTCAGACAGTTCTTGGACTACAAACTAAACCCAGAGCCGGTTCTCCCCAAAATGGAGGGCATCACAGAGTTCACAGAGTACGTCTCTGAAACTGTTGACGTCCCTTCGCCCTTTGACCTCCTGGAGCCTCCCACCTCCGGAGGCTTCCTGAAGCTCTCAAAACCATGTTGCTACATCTTCCCTGGCGGACGAGGAGATTCCGCCCTCTTTGCCGTGAATGGATTCAACATCTTAGTGGACGGGGGATCTGAGCGGAAATCCTGCTTCTGGAAACTGGTTCGTCACTTGGACCGCATCGACTCAGTTCTGCTGACGCACATCGGAGCTGACAACCTCCCAGGTATCAATGGTCTTCTTCAGAGGAAGACGGCAGAACAGGACGAGGAACAGTCTCAGGGCTCCACCAACTACAGCGACTGGATGAAGAACCTGATCTCTCCTGAGCTAGGCGTCGTTTTCTTCAACGTGCCAGAGAAGCTCCGCATGCCAGAATCTAATCTCAAAGTGAAACGCAGCATTGAAGAGGCGTCACTTACTTTGCAGCATCTTAACAAGCTGGGAATCAAGCCGGAGCCCCTGTTTCGAGTGGTCAGCAACACCATTGAGCCTATTACCCTTTTCCACAAAATGGGAGTGGGGAGGTTGGATATGTATGTTCTTAACCCGGTCAAAGATAGTAAGGAGATGCAGTTTCTAATGCAGAAGTGGGCTGGGAACAGCAAGGCCAAAACTGGCATTGTGCTGCCCAACGGGAAAGAAGGAGAAATATCTGTGCCCTACCTGACGTCAGTTACTGCCTTAGTTGTATGGCTTCCTGCCAGTCCTGCAGAAAAGATCGTCAGAGTGCTGTTCCCTGGGAATGCACCCCAAAACAAGATTTTAGAGGGTCTGGAAAAATTAAAGCATCTCGACTTCCTGCGATATCCTGTAGTCACACAAAAAGACATCGCTTTAGGAGCTCCTCCATCAGTTATTAAACAAACCAAGTTAAAACAAAGGACAGATAGCAAAGAGAGCCTCAAATCCTCCCCCAAAACCGTTGCAAAGATCTCAAAGAAAGAACCGGAAGGACAAGATGACGCGTCAACCATCACAGAGGCAAAGAGCGACTCTGTGAAGGAAAATATTTTAGAGAAAAAGCCGGCCAAGACTCTCAAATCCAAAGCAGAAGTGCCGGAAAAGAAGAAGCTCTTGAAAGAAAAGTCATTAAAGAAGCATTCCAAGGAACGGACGTCAAAAATGGACGAGAAAAAGGACAAGGAAAAGAGAGAGATAAAGAAAGTTAAAAAAGACGATTCAGCCAAAAAAGAAGAGAAGAAAGATGCAAAGTCCAAGGAGGACAAGAGGAAGGACGCATCCAAACCTGAGTTGAGAAAAATCACAAAACCTGACCTGAAGCCGCTTACACCTGAAGTACGGAAGACGTTGCATAAAGCTAAAGCTTCGAGTAAAGTCAAAACCGTAAAAAGCAAAGCGACAAAGGCTGAAACTGCTGAACCCAAAGCTGACCAGGCAAAACCTGCAGATATCCAGCCTGAGCCCATAGAGAACCAATCTGCTAGAGTTACATCCGCTTTCTCCACACCTGAAGACCTCACCAAGCAGTTTGAGGAACTAAAAAAAGATGAAATTGATGCCGTATCAGCAGAGCCACAAGAAAGTGAAGACGTTTCTCTTGAACTAACCACAGATAGCCTTGTCCAAGAGAAGATGGAAGCACAAGAAAATGTTTCAGAAATCCCACAGGAAACAAAATCCCCTGAAAAGAGCTCATCAGGCCCAGATGTGGGAGCTGATACTGACGTCAAGGCCAAGGAGTCACCTGAAGAGCAAGAAGTGGAGGAGGCTCAAAGGTTTGAGGATGAGGGAGCAGCATTTCAGGATGAGGAAGACGCAGAGGAAGAAGCACAAGCTGCAGAAAAGAAAGCACTGGATCAGGAGGAAGAGGAGGAGGAGGACATGGGAATAGGTGTAGATGAAGATGAATCAAAATGGAAGGAGGCAAAGGATGACGAGTTTGACAGAAAACATGAGATGGAAGAAATGGAGAAATCAAAAGATCTCTTTACTAAAGTTGTGACAGCACAGGAGCTCCAGATGCCTCCATTCAAGTGTGAGGAGGAGGAAGAGGAGGAGGAGGAGGAAGTAATGGAGAAAGCTGAACTGGAAGAAGTGGAAGATCTAGATGTAATAGCAGATGAAGAGATCAAAGTTCAACCTGAAGACGCAGCTGAAAGCAAAACCAGTGAGATCCTGGCTGCGGAGGAAGAGGATGATGAGCGTTACTCGTCGTACGTTGGAAGGGTCACCGCTCCCATCAGCTCGGTGGTTCAAGGAGCTGCAGCAGGTGAACCCGGCTCTTACATCCAAGACGAGACGATTCCTGGCTACTCCGAGACGGAGCAGACCATCTCTGACGAGGAGATTCACGAGGAGGCGGAGGAGAGAATACCGCATCTTCAGTACGACGTTGGCGTCTACGACATCTCTGTTCCAGACCAGACCGGATCCTTTGTGAACGTTCACGGCATGAGGGAGATGCAAGCTGCTGCCATGATCGAGAGGGGCATCATCCCAGGTGTACAAGAACAAGTTTCAGTTTTTACCAACATTATCACTGCTCCTCTGGCAGAAGAAGAACACGTGTCTTCGGCAACGTCTATCACAGAGTACGACAAAATCTCCTCCTTTCCGACTTCTATTGCTGATGACCAGTCTGTTGCGTCTGTGGCTACACCTGAGGAACCACCTAAAGCATCTACTCCTTCACCGGTGACTCCAAACTCCAGTCAAGTGAAAGAGCAGCCGCGCTCTACGGGAAGTCTGTCACCACCGTCTTTAGAAGACAACAAACTCTCTAAGTCTCCATCCAGTGACTTGCAACTTCCTATTGCGGAGGGGAAGACTACTGTTGGGGTCCCTGTTGTAGCAGAAAAAGAGGAGGAAGAGGAAGAGGAGGAAGAAGACCAAACTCCTAATGTTGACATACCACTTACAAAACTCCAAGAGGGCTATGCTTCATCCAAAACCCTACAGAGCAAAGAAGCGGATACCAAAACACATCTAGGTTCTCCTGAAAAGGTTCAACGTGACATCAAACCGGACCGCCTACCAGTTGAAGAGGTAAACATTGACGCAGTAGCTCCTAAAGATATTTCATCTGTTGTGCCTACAAGACCATTTGGATCTGACTCGGTCACATCCGAAAGTGAGGAGCGTTGTTTCAGCCCGGATGACGTCACTGTGAAAATGGCTTCCCCTCCGCAGTCCGGACCCTCCAGCGCAGCTCACTCTCCCCTTCACCACTCTCCAGTGGAAGACAAAATGAAGGTTTTCTTGGATTTGGAGCAGCAACAGGAGGTGCTTCCTGATGTGGCCACCGCAAAAGATGACGAGCTCAAAAAGGACGATGAGCGGGAAACAAGAACACAGAAAGAAGACGATCACAAGAAAGACGGTCAGATTGAAGTAGCAGTTTCAGTATCTGACACAGAAAATGTTCCAAGGATGGAAGAACCAGAAAAAGACCCATCATTGGTGCCAAAAGATAATGAAATGGTACCTGCCGTTGCTTTATCTTTAACAGAAGTAAAACTGCCTGTCGAGGTTGTGAGGGACTCCCCCCGGTCATCTGACGAAGAAGACTCAGACACTGATTTTAAGGAAGGGAAACCTAAAGTGCCTTCACCAGCTACATTTCCAGGGAGAAAGAGTAGTTTCTTAGACGATGACAAGAATTTTTATGATAATGACAAGAAAGATGATGATGATGATGATGATAAATCTACTATTAAAAGTATCTGTGCAGAACAAGAGGCAAGAAAAAATGACACTTCAGATCTCAAACATATCGAGGATGAACATAAAGAGAAATATATCATTCAGGTAAAAGCCCCAACAGCTGAGTCCTTCAAAGAAGAGAAGCTGGATGAAAATGCAGAAAAAGAAAATGTTTTGGGTTTTAAACTTGCCAAAGAGGAAAAAGCAGAAGACGCTGTCACTGTAGGTAAAGCCATTAAAGATGAGGCCAAAGAAATGCAAATAGAGAACGCTCTTAAGATGGAACCCACTAAACAAGCAGAGATGGAAACTGTAACTTCTGAGGCCACACAAATCAAAGAAGAGCAGAAAAAGAAAGAAGAAACACAAAAGGGCAGAACTGACCTCAGAACCAGTGAGGATGCTCAAGAGACAGAAACTAGAACTGATGATGTTCATGCCGAAAAGCTTTCAAACGATGAAACAGAAACGACTGACATCTTTAAACAAAAAACACAGAACGAAGATAACGAAAAGGACCAGCCTTTAGATAATAAATCTGCTACAGAAAAGGTGGAGAAAGAGGAAAAGAAAGATGATAAGTGCACGACTGAGCCTTCCCGAGATGAGAAGGAACGGGTGGAAGAACCATCAGATATAAAACTGAAAGAAGACAAGAAAGAAGAAAGAGACTTATCTTCCTCTAAGTCCTTTACGGATGAGCATAGCAAAGAAGAAGAAGCAACTGCTGACATTACTGTTACAAAGCTTGGAAAAGAAAGCATTAGTCTGATGGATGAATCTCCCGTTACCATGAAAGAAGCAGAACAAGCAATTAGTCTGGATGTAATCCATACCATCAGCAGCGCCAGTGTGGAGGAGAAAGAAGAGATGGTGACTAAAGATGAAAATCTGTCAGCCAAGACAACAACAACAATTACACCAGAAAATAACAAAGTCACAAGTGAAGAAGACATTACAGACACTAAAGCGCCCAAGGAAGAAAAAGATAAAACTTCAAGTAAGGATTTAGAACAGGACGAAACGCAGGACACAAAAGGAAAATCTGTGACTGTTGAACTTACACCAGATGATGATCAACCAAGTAAGGAGGAAACTCCTGGTCTTGAACGTGACGCATGTAAAGATGATACTGATGCAACAAAACATACAAAGATGGAAGAAGAGCCTACAATTGTATGTACATATATTGATTTAGAAGAAGCAAAAGAAACAACTCAAACAGAAAGAGATGAGACAGAAGAAGAAGAAGAAGAGGAACAAAGAGTGAGTAAAAGTTCTCCTGCTGATGAACCAGCTCATATCAGGGAGCAAGCTGTAATAAAAACTGAGCATGAGCCCGCTTTCAAAACGCTTGAAGATAAAACAACCATGAAGGATGTCAATAAAGTGGATGCATCTGTCTCACAGGATGAACAACACAAAGAAATCTGTACAGATGTGTGGGCTGCTGAAACGACAGAAGAACAAAAAGTGATGACGATAGACAAGGAAGAGCCACAGACTGTCAAACTGTCCGACGAAGGACGAGAGACAATTCATGATCGTGGTGTCACTGACAAACACATCAAGGATGAGAAAGACACAACTGCAGATACAGTTTCTGATAGACAACCGTGGGAACTGAAAGAAGCAGAAGAGCTAAATGTTCAGCCTGTCACAGACAACAAGGATGAAATCAAAGATATCACATCATTGAAGGAAGCAAAAGGAGCGTCAACAGAAGACGTTGAGGAATATCAACTCAAAAAGGAAAATGAAAAGATCACAATTGCTGAGCATGCGCCCGTTAAAGAGCAAAAAGATGGCGATGGTTCAGTTAAGGCTGTTAAAGAGGACAAAGAAAGTGAAAAGGGAGATGTTTCCGATAAACACACCCAGGGGACTGGGAGCTGGGGGACGGGAGACTCTGATGACCAGAAATCAATTTTGGAGCAAATGAAGCACACGGCTCACTGTGAGGCGAACAAAGACTCAGATTCTACCACTGACACAAAACACAAAGACGTGTCCGAGGGTCAAACCTTCAAAGACGAGAAAGGTGACGTCAAACAGGACCGTCATGATGAGCACGCTGTACAAGATTCTGTAACAGAGACATACTCTCCCACATGTAGCACCACAGAAGATAAAACAGGTGAAGACTATTGTTTATTTGAGTCAAAACCCAAAATGTCTGACGAGAAAGAGGTAGAGCTTCCAAAAACCCAGAGCGTGAAAGACGAGACGAACATCGTTGGTGAGACCACACATGAAGAACCTTCTGAGAAGTTTCCTGAAGGTCAAAAGGAGCAGGAAACATTCACAGAAGAAACACAGCAAGAACTGGTGGTGAAAGACGACCTCTGCGCGTCTTCCCAGCACATCCAGGAGGAGAAAAAAGACAAAGAATCGAAGGTCATTAACGTAGAAGAAAAGATGGGGACAGAAAAGGACGACGCGCACGTTGCTGAACTCAGTAAAGAACAAAAAATGGAGAAAGAACCGGAAAAAGACTACACCTACGAGACTGAAGTCATCAAAGATGAAAAAGCAAAATCAGCTGAGAATGAACAGATAATTAAAGAAAAGGATGCGCCTCCCATAAAGGCAGATGACATGACAGAGAAAGAAAAGTCTGATTGTACCGATGGGGAACACACCAAAGAGGAGAAATGGGAGAAAGAGGAAGTACAGGAGAAAGACCAGGTCAAATCTACCCAACCATTATCAGGAGAAGCGGCGGTGCTTTCAAAGTCAGATTACAAACCTGTATTTGTGGTTCAGTCATCAGACGAAGACAGAGAAGATGAAGAAGAAGACATCTGCATGGGAGGAGCAGGCTCCAGACCATTGTCAGTGGAGTCCAAAACGTCTGACCATGACTATTCCTTTGTGCGTTTGTCTACAAGTCAAACTCCGCAGACAAGTGACCAAAGTAAACCATCTCAGCAGCCCACTGTAATTATACCTACTCTTACAATGCAGGAGCCATCTCTGGATGAAGAGATCAGAGAGTTCGGAAAAGAGGAATCCAGACTTCCACCCGAGGCACAAAAAGACGTGAAAGCGAAAACCACACCCGAATCAGTCGTCGCGCCAGAGAAAGAAGAAACGGTTTGTGGTATCGCAGCTGCCAAAACAGAACCAACCGAGAAAAAGCCTTTGCTGTCGACGCTATCAAGCACTGACAGCCAACCCCAAAGCTCCACACTTTCAAGCACCGAAAGCCAGTCCAGTGTGGAGGAAACACTGCAACCTGAAAAGGAAATCCTGTCTCATGTGAGCGCAGAAACAATGGCTACAGAGGAAACAAACCTTGATGGAAAACTAGAGAAGGAAGCAGCGAGGGAGACAGAAGGAGAACGAGAGATGGCTTCTCCAGAGTTGACACAGTCTTGTCCGTATTTCATGTTAGAAAAACAGTCTGTTGATGCTACCCACACCACCGGCCATGCAAAAACAGACACAGATGACAAAATGAGCTCAAATGGAGAGGTCGCAAGCGGCATCCTCAGCAGCGAGGCACAAACCTTTATTGCATCCAAATATGATCCATACGAAAAACCTGTTCCAATAAACCACAATCTGGACTCAAGAGAAGAGGGCGAGGCGTCACATGGTTTCGACAATGTTTCTGACATCTGCATTGACGATAACAGAAGAACAAGCCAAACTGAGACTGGAGGAGCCATGTTCCTCCTGGACGATCACTACAAGGAGGAACCTCTGTCCTTCAGTAGAGTGGACTACAGCCCAGTGTCCCTCACAAGTAGTGAAAGGAGTAGCCACCCCAGCCCAAGTGAGTCCCCAAAAGATGAAGTCAGAGAAAAGGGCCAAGCGGAGGAGAGTAAAAGAGAAGAAAGGGCAGATGCACCATCTGCTGACGGCAGCAGTTCATCCACAAATATACAAGACAATAAAATGTCCCAAGCTGCTGAGTCCTATTATTTTATCCCCAAAGAGGATAAACCTGAGAAATCTGAGAAAGAGAAAGAAGATATTAGGAAAGAAGCTGCAGCAAGTTCTCAGATGCAGCCGATGGAAGGGGATGAAATCATTTCCATCACTGGTGTAAGACAAGAAACAGCCTCTCTTTCACAGAGCCACACAGAGCTCTGTGCCTCGGCTTCCAGTGACACTTCTGGGGAAATCTTGGAAAAAGAGAAAGAAAAGCATACTGAGTCCCTCAAAGAACAAATGGAAACTTCTGAACATTCAAGAGAGGGATCCCCATCTGGTCGGCATTCACCAGCAGAAAAGGACATTTTATTTCATCAAGCATCACTTTTACCAAGACAAGAAACACCATCTGGCTCAAGGCCTGAAGCTTCAGCCACATTCGTGGGACATGGATTTGATGATAACGTTCTGGCATCTGAGAACAGTCAAAGTAGCAACTCCTTTGGTTTTACAGAGAGAAAAGAGAGCATAGTTGATAAACGGCTAATAGTAGAGGGGGAAGATTTCAGTGTTGAGGATGATGAAGATGATGAGGAGGAAGAAGAGGAGGAAGAGTCGAGTGATGTGGATGTGGAGAAGGGTGCCAGAGAACTGTCAGAAAAAGAAATGTGCAGACATAGTTCTGATGATAACGCTTTGCTCGCAGAAACAGAGGAATCAGATAAAACGTCTCAGCTGACTGAACCGAGTTTCTTCAAAACGCAGCCAGCCTGTAAACCAACTCCTGGTGACGCCTCAGCTTTTCAAATTACAGACAAGGAGGATGTGCGTGGGAATCTGGAGGACACGCTCAGTGACACGACGACATCAAAACATTCTGACACGTTGAGTCCAGATGTGGTCAGAACAACTCAAACAGGTGAAAGTGGTTTTGCATCACCGGATTCCACTAAACATTTTGACAAAGAGGAAGCGGATAAAAAAGACAATGCAGATGTTTTCTCTGAACCCATTACACAGACCAGGTTGCCAGTGACAGAAGATATTGCATCATCTGAAGTAATCAAGTCTGAAATGAAAGATGAAGACAAAGCATTACTTTCATCCGAGTCTAAATTTGAGACAAAGAAAACTTGCGAGACGACGTCTACGAGCAGCTCGATAGCCAGCTCTTTGCCAGTTGATTATTCTGATTTCATGTCTACATCTTGTGTGGTGCCTCCTCTAGCTGGTAGCTATGCTGATATTGGACTGAGCAGATCTAGAGATTATTCCGAGCATTTCTGCGGTGAGAGCAGTCAAGTTGGACTAAAAACAGAAACGACAGAAACCCGTGTGCGCTCAGATACTTCCAGGCTGTCCAGTTCAACAGATGATCACCACTGCAGCCGTAGACCCATCCAAGAAGAAGGTTTGAGGGAGAGGTGGGCCCCAGATATCACAACAAAACATGAGGAAACTACCTCGGCAGATGACGCATACACCACCTTGACACACTCTTCTTCAGAGTACTCCTCTACATCATACAGTGGTTCATCTTCTACCTCAGTGTCTGCTCTTGGTCCACACTTTGAAGACAAACTCGAAACTTTCACAATACCAACCTCTGGACTACCTTTAGCCAAAGAGGAGATTTCATTCACAGGAGCATCCACGAGCTCCTCTTGCTTTGGAGGTTTTCAGAGAGATGAGTACATGGAGGTGGTGTCAAAACCGACAGCACTAGTGTCCAAACTACCATCTCCAGATTCGTCCACCACTGCCTTGCAGTCGAACGATGAAGAGCCAAAAGCAGAAATGAAACCGAGCACTGGGATCACAACTCTCCCACCAACACCTCCTTTCACAAGTACAAAACCAGTAAATGTGTCCGAAAGTTCATTTATGTCAGAAGCCTGCTTTGATGTGTCTCCTCTTCAAAGGGCTGACTTTTCTGACCAGAGGTCTCATGACAAGGAGCCAGATACACTTGAAATGGAAGACAGCACTTTACCATGTCGTATTGGATGTAAAAAAACTAAAGAGGCTGACCAAAAACAGCCTTTTCCATCAGTAACTGAATCAAAGTCCGTGGAGAGTACCGTTTACTCCATGGAAAAACAGGCAGTCGCCATCGCTTCTACCACCATTGTGTATAAAGCAGTCGGGGTCACAGAAGCAACTCAGCATGCAGTCTCAGCCACTTCACTCAGTGATCGTGAAGCTACCAAAACTTCAGGTGCCATAACCGACTTGTACAAAACTGAAGAGTTTAAGGAGAAAATGCTGCAGAAAAACGAGGAGGAAACTGACAAAGCTGTTGGGTCTTTGACCGACGATACCAGTGTGGCAGAGAAAGAAACAAGTGGGAAAGACGAAAAAACGGAGACAACAAAAGACATGGGAGCCAAACAGAAAACAGAGGACAAGAAACGGAGTGAAAAGACTAGCGAAGACACCGCAAACGAGACAAACGCAACAGCTGACTCCACGCTCTGTGAAAAAGAAGAGGTCAGTAAACAAGTGACAGACAAAGAGGAGGAGAAAAGTTTTCTGGAAAAGACATCAGAAAAGTTAGAGGTAAGGAGAAAGAGCAGTTTATCGGATTGGGAGCTTCTACAGAGACCCGATGACTGTCCTAGTATCCCTCCCCCTGGTTATGTTGATGATGATGATGATGATGATGAGGAAGCAACAAAGTGGAGTACCAGTCCTCAAGGAATGTCTTTGTCCTCCTTAAAAGATGCTTACCATACAGAATCATCGAGCAGAGACGTAAAGACTGATCGGCCCACTGACCTCAACACCAGAGCAACGTCTTCTTCCTCCCCTCAAGGCTACTCATCCTGTGAGTACAAACATCGCAAAGGAGAACTTTCTCCATCCTTCATCAACCCCAGTCCTCATCGGTTCTCTAGTGAAGAAGGCGAGGAGGGTGCTGGCAGTGATCACTCCCAGGATGGGAACGAAGACGATCATGAGCAACACCCAGTGAAAAAGAGGTTGCACAAGCAAAGGCGCCACCACACCCAGAGTCATCATGGAGACACCGGACATGGACCACACCAGCTACCTGGTGCAGTATCATCTGGTTTGGTCGTCACGCTAGCTGGAGAGGAAACTCCTCCAACATCAGTAAGTGAGTCAATACCTTCACAGTCTGACTCGGATGTTCCTCCAGAGACTGAAGAGTGTCCATCCATAACGGCAGAGGGAAATTTGGACTCTGACGAGGATGCTGAGCATCTTCCAGTAGACAAATTATCTGCCTCTGGAGTAGGGGTGGGCCACCATCCATCATCACCAAGGTCAACTCAGAAAACTCAAGATCCATTTCCCACCCCAATAAAAGACCCTCTGCCTCCCCCTCCCCATCCGGACGTCTGCATGGTCGACCCAGAGGCTCTTCTCACTGATCATGGTGGCACAGAGAAACTTCTCAAGAAAAAGGGCCTTAGAAAGGGCAAGCCTAAGTCAGCATCTCCTGCTCGTAAGGGGGAGGTCAGGAAGAGGTCTTCTACCCCAGTGAAGCAGACCAAGGACTCCGCTTCATCCCGATCATCCTCACTCAGAAGAAAGGACCCAGAGAGAGCATCCAGACTGATCAAAATGTCTGAGAGCCAAGGCTCAAAGAGTGAGCTCCTCAATCCAGGGAAAGGGTTGGTCAATGGCATCAAGACCACTTCAGGTGAGTTAACTTCATCATTCTCTGTGGCCTAACAAAACATAAATAAAAAAGTAAAATAAGAACTGGTTAAAATTGACAGTTATAATTACCGGTACATAGAAAATGGCAAAATGTGCCAAAAATGGATGAATGAATTGTTTCATCCATCCTTTATTTTTTTTACCTGCTTCTTCCGTTTTGGGTCACGGGGGTCACCGGTGCCCATGTCCAGCAATCACAGTGCGAGGGGCGGGATACACCCTGGACGGGTCGCAAGTCCATCACAGGGACACACAGAGACAAACGACGATTCCCTCTCTCACTCACACCTAGAGACAATTTAGAGTTACCAATCAGCCTAACATGCATGTTTTTAGTCTGTGGGAGCAAACTGGAGTACCCGGAGAAAATCCACACGTGCATGGAGAGAACATGCAAACTCCACCCAGAAAGGCCCCCCGGATTGGGATTTGAACCGGCAACCTTCTTGCCGAGAGGCAGCAGCTCTACCAGTTACGCCACCGTGCTGCCTTGGAATTGTTTCATCTTTAATAACTAATATAAAATTTTCACTTTTTATGCAAAACTATACTTTTTTCCCCCAATTAACTTGAAACTTGAAAATTAAAATGTGTCAGTCCTCTTAAATTTGAGACGTCATAACTTGATTAAAAATAAAATTTGATTATATAATCAAATTTTATTTTTAAAAAGGTGCCTGGTCTGACATTGCCAGACATTTTTTTCACAATATTGTAAATTACTGGTTACAATTACAAAGGATAAAAACAATCTGGCTTTTCGTTTTTAAGCCAGTTCCAATAGTTTTGGTTATTCCTAAGTCAGTTCTGTGGGCAGTGACACTTAGAGGTAGAACATAACCTTTCTTTTTTTTAAAAAAATTTCAGATCCAAAAGTTAAAACTTGTGTTTCTGA
Source organism: Argolebias nigripinnis (assembly GCA_031763805.1). Lineage (NCBI taxonomy): Eukaryota > Metazoa > Chordata > Actinopteri > Cyprinodontiformes > Rivulidae > Argolebias > Argolebias nigripinnis. The sequence goes on from JARVJN010000002.1 coordinate 4,210,667, forward strand.
AAACTGTCAGCTGAAAGTGTAAGATTTCCATCCATCCATCCATCCATCCATCCATCCATCCATCCATCCATCCATCCATCCATCCATCCATCCATCCATC
>JARVJN010000002.1:4861632-4875056 GCA_031763805.1 Argolebias nigripinnis
TTTATGGTTTATCATCCATCATAAATGATCACAGAAATATTGGGTAAACTGAAAAAGAAAAGAACCCGTGAGATTACTATTCATTCTGAATAAGTAATCAATAAGATAAGGTGTGTCAGTTTAAAACTGACTACATCCTAAATATCTTACACTAACAGCTGGTACACATTTTTATAGAAGTTTCACTTTACTTTGACAATTATCTTCATTCGTCTGGTTCATCCAAATTAAAATATCCCAAAGGTCTCCTGTGCAAATAAAACTTTGCAAACCTCCATTATGCTGCTGCTTTATGTTTAGAGAAATAATGCTTTAACATGACAAGTACTTTCCAGCCTTTTCTTCCTAACCTTCAACATTGTTCTAACTTATGCCTGTAGAGTCTGATGCACAGAAGCTGTTGGACTTTGCAGAGCATCCCGACATCCACTTTTCAGAAAACTAACAGCTGTCTTACAGTTTTCCACTCGTGCATATTCTTTTCTGGCTGTAGAAGGATGGACTTCATTTGTGTGTTTACTCCCAAATAGTTATAGCAACAGTTGCTTCTCTAAGATTCTCATTTAAGATGATGCTGTACTACCAAACACCTGAAACGGACTTCATATAGGTGGTCACATTCTCAGTTAATTAGGTGCATTTGATGTGCAGCACCTGGCTGCTACTTCAGTGAAATGAGAAACAGCTTTTTGAATAAAGTCTCTGCTTTCTCTCTGCACAACTCTCCTTCGACCCACACTTACGCAGTTAACTGTTACCAAGTAACAGCGCTTTTGAATGGCCGCCCACATAGCAACAAGAGCTCCATGAATGGGCTTGCTGCATACCTGTGTGAATTTCAACAACACGGCGTGCTGTGCCTGCAGGCTATGCAGGATCAGAGTGGCACTTGCCGTGAAAATCGAGTGACTTCATGTAAAAGCACCAACAGCCAAGTAGGTGTACCAGTTCAGACTCTTGCCCCTCACTTGCACATGCACACATAATTTTCTTTCTAATCTGTTTCCTCATCACCCACTCTTTTAGGTTCTCTCACAATCCATAATGTCAACAAACACACAAAATGCACACAGAAACTAAGACTATGCATGCACAACTGAACACACAGCAGTAGATCAAAGTCCATTTTCTCAACAAGTGACACACACACACAGCTGTGGCTTGAGCGGAGGGCGCTCGTTGCAAACTAGGAAATCGAACACATAAAAGGTGATTCTGAAATGTATGAAATATGAAAAGATGCCGTTTGAAAGAAGTTACTGCAGCAGGTTTCCAAATATGTTGACATGCAAATCTGAAATGCAGGTACATTGTGCAAACAAAGCGCTCTGCTGAATCTGCCAGAAACCAAGTGGATGGAATCTTGAGTCCAAAGAGTCATTAGGCTGGTTGAATTCTGTGTAGGTTCAAAAAGAACATGGATGTAATTCCGTTTTTTCAAATGTTGTTGTGTTTTTGTTGTGTTTTTCCAAATGTAATTCTGTTTTTGTTTTTTTTAAATGTTGTTCATTTACACCTTGGGGCCACCGTAAAGAAGCGTAGGGTCTCGGACTAAACCTTTACGATGGAAAATGAAACAAAATGAAACGAAACTTTGCAAAACTTCTGCTACACTAGTATGTTTACTGTGTGACCTATTGTCAGACACTGCAGCTGTTCCCACAGGTAAACAAACACATGAGGTAGTGAGCACTCTGTCACAAACTTTGCTTAGGTTTTTTTTAAGGCCACATCAACTGAGTTAGGAACATTGGGCAGATTTAGTTATTTCTTAATTAGTTCATTTGACCAGTCTCCATTACATTGCAACGAGTACAATTAATATGGCGTATTTATTAGATATGCACAATATTGGATTTTTGGCCGATATGTTAAAACTTGTTTGGCCGGTAACCGATACAGATGCCGATATTTTACATACTTTCCTTAGACTTATTTGCTACAAAAAATGTGCAACAGCTGTAAGAGGTGGTGACATATGTGACATACTACACTACCATACTATACTATACTATACTATACTATACTATACTATACTATACTATATACCATACTATACTACCACTTACCAGTGGTGACATACTCCCTTATGTTTTGCTAGTTTTTGATACTTTGTAAAAAAAAATAATAATAAAAAAAAATCTGTATTTCTCTCTTATGTTTTTTTCTATTGTCAACTGTTTAAGGAAATTCTATCATTGCTGTTCATCATTCTTTAGTTTGTAGCAGGTCGCTTTTGTAAATGAGTCCACGAGGCTCAATGAGATTTACCTGACTAAATAAAGGTTGAATGAATAAACAGAAGCCTCGAACGCAGCAGCGTGCTCGAGAGCACGTCGGCAGAGAGGAATTTATCCTGCAGTTGTTATTAAACACGTGCACAACTTCAGTCTGAACAGGACAATTACAATGTGCATCCTAAATATTTCTGTTTCTTACAATTTCAGTTTACATGGAACATCTTTTGCACTTGCGCTCTGCTGCGTGCGTGTGATGCTGGAGTTTACTGAGGCCTGTCTGAAGTGTCCAGGACTCACCTGCGCCCTGCTGAGGCCTTGTCCACCGCTTCCTGGGTTCATTGAAGGGTGGCTCCTCTGCTGTCCTCCCCAGTGTGCAGAGGTGGCTCCATACTGGGGCCCCACGTCTTTGCCTAGGCCCATACTGGCTTGCTGCTGGGGTGCGGGGCCACCGTAGTCTTGATAGGCCCCTCCATAGCCGCGCATCATGGGGCTGGGGGATGTCAGCAGCTGGTTGAGGGTCGGTGTGGCCCCTGAGGGATGCTGCTGCTGCTGCTGCTGAGTTTGTCCTGGGTACCTCTGAAAACCACCAGAGGCAGCTCCCAGGGGAGACTTTGCTGAGGAGTTGCTGCCCATCATCATGTTACCTGTCTGCCTGCACCCAGAGGGGTCCATCATCCCGTAGCTGCCATAGCCCGCACGGTATGCTGGATACTGGCCATACTGGCTGCTGTGGTACCCTGCTGCTTCATGGGAGTTCTCCATGCTGTTCTGTGAGGAGTGGGTCACCCCCAAACCAGTGCCTGGCTGCTGCTGCCCGCCATGTTGCTCATAACACGGCCTTGGAGGGTAGTAGTTGTTGTTAAACTCAGAGTTCAGGTTCGAGCTCATCATCCTCTCAGAGGGTTTACAGGTGAGCTCCCCCTCACCTTTCCCGCGCGCGTCCTCCTGTCCCAACAGGTTCTCCTTCCCTCCGTGGTGCTGGTGATCCATGTTTCTGTCCCCGCGGGGGGGCTGCCCGTTGTTGCTGTTACTTTGACTCTGTCGCTGCGGATGTGGCGCAAACTGACCGAACTGCGGAGGCTGCTGCGCCGGATGAGACTGCGGGGGCTCCGCGCTCCCCGCGCGCTTCAGCTTCGCGATCAGACCCGTCTCCATCGAAGTGTTCGAGAGGTTATTCCCAACCTTGTCGTGGCCCTCCGGACCCACGTGAGTGGAAGCTGACTGGACCATGCTGAGCTCGTTCCGGCGGTGATGATGCTCTACATTATTCACAGTCCCATCCCCGGCGCAGAGCATCGGTCCACTCCGCTGCGCGGCCCCTCCGCGCTCGGATTTCCCCGAATTGAGCTCCGGAGCCAAACCGCCGGATAATTTCTTGTTTTTATTGTTAGTTCTGGTCGGAACCGGTGCCACTTGCGCAGCCATGGTCACTCCAGCATCTTAGCGCGCAGTGACAGCAAGCCCCGACCAGCCCTGCGCGCTGGAAAAAAAACAATAAAATATAGACTACAAGAGAGAAAAACACAAGCTGGGAGGTGAGAAATAGATTCAAGCTTGTTGTTGGTTTTTTTTTGTCCAAGCGGAGTTGCTGTGGTGCTAAACTGGTGCGTCAGTCAGGCAATGTCGAAAGTTTCTCTGTTTAAATGGAACTTTTCCTCCTTCCTCCCTCCGCCTCTTCTCCATCCCGGTTCTCAGTGATCTGTAGCTGTGTCTGTGGCCCAGCATGGCACAAGAGAGAGAGAGAGAGCTCCACCAGCTCATCCACCTCCAGGGCTCCGGCGCGCCTCACATGGAAAACCCGGACTGGAGTCGTGCGCCATTACGCACAGACGCACCGTTAACTCTGTTTTAAATCACATTAAAGGGTTACATTTACAACAAATAATAATAAAAATCAAAAGAGAGAACACAATATACTAAATGTTTTAAGCCCCTACTGTCATTCTAGAGTTCAGATTCCTCTTAATATTACCTCGTGAGGTTGGAGACTACTCCTTTTCTTTATAAGGTCCATTTAAAATCAAACAATGCGAAATATCCATTGTCGCCAAATTACGCACCAGATTAATTTAATCGCTCCACGTTTTTCAGCCAAAAACAGACAGATGGTTGATGTTTTAGAGAGTTACTCCTCCATTATCCAGACCTGCTTTTCCCTCCCCCAGCTCCTCGGTCCCTCGTCTCGAGCCAGCTTCTCTGCAGCTCTGACAGGAGTCGGACAAGCAACCACAAACGCGGTGCGCAATCACGTTGCCAAACACTTTAAAGGGGGTGGAATATCACCGTTTTCATCCAATACAAGATCCAATCTCTTTTGTTCTGCCATAAAAATGTTCATAAAGTGAAGGTATGGAGTGAGAGAAAGCACAACATGACTTTAGAGGACAATTTATTGAGAGAAGAAACGCAGCTCAAACTTATTAATAGAAACAAGAATATTCAAAGTAATACACATCCCTGTCTCAGTTGAAGTGATGGCTTCACTCTTTTAATTTCCCTCTTAACATTTCAAACATGATATGGTCTGAAAGTATAAAAAGAATAAAAATAACCCCAGGCAGCATAGGACCACACAAAACCAAAGTCTACAAGATATTCTATCCCATCCATGGTATTTAAACATGAATGTAAAATAGTGCTTAGTTAAGAAGACTGGGTGTCTGCTGAGACTTGAATGAGCAGAGGGTCTGCTTTGATGAGATCACATGCATTTTGATCAACAGAGGGAGCTGCAGATGAAAGAGGGATGGAGGGGAGGATGAAGGCAGTGGGAAAGAGTGGGTTTTGGAGGGGATGAGAGTTATGATGATGATAATGATGATGGGAACAAACGTGAGGAAGATCGTCATGCCAGTGATGGAGATAAAGATTATTGACATGATAATTAAAAGGCAGGAGTATTGTCAATCTTTCTGTCTTGCTCCACACGTTAAAACCAAGGTGGCACACAAACCTTTGATGGATGTTTCACATGAAGCCATGTCCATGACAATGGGAAGACCCCTGCTGGAAATGTAGTGTTAGTACAAGCTAAATGTTAAAAAAGTCTACACGAGCACATCTAAAGCACAAGTACTTTGTATAACAAGGAGAAATTTATATCCAGCAATTAAAGTCATTATGATAAACCAGGTATTAAAATAATCTATGTAATACTAATACTATGTAAGACTATGTAATACTAATAATTAGATCTAGAATCAATGTAGCTGTTTTTGTTTAATTTACAAAGTATATTTTTTCATTTACTTTTCATTTTATATACTTTTTACTACTGTTGTCTGCGCTTCATCTGTGTTCTTTGTTTAAAACAAGTCTCTCTTGTAAATGAGTCCTCCTGACTCAGTGAGACTAACCTGTATACCGTAGTTTTCAGACTATAAGGAGTTTAAAATCCTTAATTTTTTTCAAAAATCAACAGTGAGCCTTATAATCAGGTGCACCTTATGTATTAATTCTGGTTGTGCTGACTGACCTCAAACTGATTTTATGTGGTTATTGTGAATAAGTTGAATCAAGTTTGACTTATCTGGCTGTTTTGTTTCGCTTAATGCATCTTATAATCAGGTGCGCCTTATAGTTAAAAAAAAGGAAAATAAAGTATGAATGAATGAATCAGTTATATATTGTTTGTTTTATTGCATTGAATCATAAATGCAATAAACAGAACCCAAAATGCAATATATATTTCATTCAACCTTTATTTAGTCAGGTAAATCTTATTGAGCCTCCTGGACTCATTTACAAAGGCGACCTGCTAAAACTAAAGAATGATGAACAGCAATGGTAGAATTTCCTTAAACAATAAACAATAGAAAAACAAAAGAGAGAAAAAAAGAGAGAAATACATAGTTTTTTTTAAACAAAGTATCAAAAAACTAGCAAAACATTATAAGGTAGATGTATAAAATCAAAGACAGGAACATATCTGCATTAATGAAGTTAATATACATTATTTTACTAATCCCAATGAAGCCCTATAGAGATCTTGGTGGAGACGTTAATAACTGGTTAAAACTTGACTGTATGAAATTAAAATAATATAGAAACTGCAAGTGTGGCATCAAAACAGTGTTTTTAAAGTGGTCTTTTAAAAAGAAATCTGTTTCACGTTCATTCGTGGCAATTTTCTGGTCAGTTTTTGAGGCCTTGACAAAAAGACCAGCTGCTTAAAAACAGGCCTATTTACCGGTACTTTGGAGCAGCCTCTTCCTGCTGCTATTTTAAGCCAGGAGTAAATATTGCAACAGTGACAGCCATTCCAAAGATGCCTCCCATAAAATATTTAGCTCTTTACACCCCAAAGCCAAAGGGGCACAGTGAGTTTAGTCATTTCCTACCCAGATGAGAACTAGTACGCGTTTGTTGTGGTGTTACGATAACTCTGCCTTATTGAGGCCTGAATGTTTAGCATTGTTGTGGCTCATGTGTTAGCCATCTGTTGCCTCAGCACGTCGCCAGCATGTGAGACAGATGGCACGGAGCAGTGGATAGAGCCTGATGTAGAGTAAGATGTGTATCCAATGTGCTCGTGTTTTTACTCTGCTCACATGCACAAATCTGTCATCAATTGAGCAGATTTTATTTTTAGATTTAGGGAACAAAACAAGTAGTGGATCTGGGAGTTGTGCATTTTTTTTTTTAATTGTGTGAATGTTTATGAGGCATTCACACCACTGTGATCCATTTTTCTTCCATACGTTTTTCAGTGCGATTCTCGTCCCGAAGTTTTCAAGCTGTTCCGACAAATCGTGAATCAAAACGTTCAGCTCTTTCAGGACAATCCTGCTATGACTTTTGGTATTGGTGCAGCTTTAGCTTTTTGAAACATTTAGCCTTTTCTGCGAGTTTTTTTTTTCTTTTCTTCTCGTAGAACATTAATTGAGCTAATTTTACATCCTTCAAATCTTTAGATCTGTTTACAACCTTTTACTGCTCCTTTCACGTTTTGTTCTGGCTCTTCTTTCAGCTTCCTTGTGCAAATGTAAACCTTTTTACAGCTACTTTCAGCTACTTTCAGCTGTATTTTCAGCAATTTTGGGCTGCTTTAAGATTCTGCTTACTACAACATTTTGGTGCTTCTATGTTCTTTCTGCTAATTTCAGCTTGTTCTGCTTCTTTCAGATTATTTCTGCAAGTTTCAGCTTTTTCTACTGTTTCAGCTACTTTTTAGATGTTTTATGCCAATTTAAGCTTTTTCAGCTAATTCCACATTTTTCGCACAAATTTCAACTTTTTTCTGCCTAATTCAGCAAAAATGTGCTCTCTCCACTTCCTTCTGGTAATTTCAGCTTTTTTATCTACTTTTCAGCTGTTTTTTTTTCCACATTTCAGCTTTTTTCATATGATATCCACTTTTTCCTGCTCATTTCTGCTTCGTTCATCCTAATTGGGCAAATGTTCTTTTTGCTTTATTTTGCTAATTTAATCTTGTTCCAACTTTTTAGCATTTTTAGTCAATTTCAGCTGTTTTCAGATAAAGTATAGTTTTTCATGCTAATTTATGCTACTTTCAGACTAATTAACCCCTTTATGCAAATTTCAGCTAGTTTTGCATCTCAGCGTAATTATCATAGCTGCAGCTATTTCTGCTAGTTCAGCTGGTATTTAGCTGTTTTTATGCTAATCTTAGCTTTTTCAGCCAATTCCACATATTTTTTAAGCTCATTTCAGCTCTTTAAGCATCCTTCTGGAAGTTAAGCTTATTTTCAGCAAATTTTTTGGGGTTCATTTCAGTTTTTTTTTGTTTGTTTTTTGTGCTAATTTCCTAATTCTTGTGCTCATTTCTGCCTATTTAAACTTATTTCAGGAAGTACATGTTCTTTCTGATTCCTTCTGCTGATTTAGGCTTGTTCTCCCATTTCAGCTACATTTCAGCTATTTCTCAGCAAGTTCTTCTGCAACAAGCATTCACACTGCATTTTTGCAGGAAATACAATTTCTCTAGTTTTATTTTGTAATATCCATCCATCCATACATTATCTTTACCCGTTTATTCCATTTTGGGTCACTGGGGTCACCAATGCCCCTATCCAGCAATCACAGTGCGAGGGGCAGGGTACACCCTGGACAGGTCGCAAGTCCATCACAGGGCATTTTGTATTATCTCGTAAAAAAAAAAAGTACATTCCAGAGGACCAGACTAAACTTTGTTAGATTTTTCTACCTGGATTATTGAGCATGCATCAGGGTGTACATTTAATTGTTTTGACAAAACCAATATTAGTGAATATGATTTGCTGAATTGTCTTTGACAAACAGCAGCTAATAATTTTTTGATAAATTTTTTTAGAGCTTATGCAAAGGCACAGCCTCAAAAATGTTTCCACTTACCGGTACCCTAATATTAGGATTTTATCTTTGAATTTGTTGAATTGTCTAACTAGTTGATAGTTTTCACCCTTTTTTTAACATAGTTGTTCTACCTGCAAGATGGATTTTATTTATCATGACATTTTTTTTCTAATTAGAACACATTTAAGTTCTGTGTGGGCAGACTGAAACAACTATCTTGCATAATCAACTCTGAGTTGCATCTGAGCAAAACGTTCGGCTCTTAGTTGAAAGCGAATTGAACATTTAATCACTTTAAGGACAAAAATCTTGTCTGTTTTTTTTTTCTTCACGTTTTTGTTTAAACTATTTTTTTTATCATTCACATTTGTTTATGGTTTTATGTATGGTGGACCAATGAAGTGGTCAAAGAACTCATGAAATTGTGATGTAGTTATTTATTTTGAACCTGCAAACAGCTTTAAACATTGGTGTTCTTCTGGATAAAACTTGATCAAATTGCCACTTCTGACGTTTGTTGTTCTTAGACAATAATTCACATTAATGTTGTTTGTTGTGTTGTTCCAGCTATGAGAAGTACTTCCTGATGTGTTCTTTCACCCACAATGGAAAGAACCTGTTTAAGCCTGTTCATTCAAAGAGAGTGGGAACATACAAAAACTTCTTCTACCACGTTAAATGGGATGAATTGTAAGTCCTGTCTTCATTTTTTCACATTTATTATTTTTTTAATTCATAAATGTTTCAAAGTCTCATGTAATCGCTCCTTCTTTCCACCTCTGGCACCATCCTTCTCTCTCCAAGGATTATTTTCCCCATTGCAGTAGCTGTGCTTCCGCTGGAGTCTGTCCTGAGCCTGACTCTGTTCGGAGTGCAGAACCAGAATGCCAGCGGCTCACCAGATTCCAACAAACAGAGGAAACCTCCCGAGTGTCTGGGCAAAGTCTCCATGCCCCTTTTTGACTTCAGACGGTAAGAAGATGGGACCAGTTTTACGTGGCTCTACTCAACTTTATGTATTTTACTTGTTTTGATTGTTTTATAACTCGTTGAGTTTAAAAATCGTATTTACAAGAGCATTCTGGCCTGAACATTGTTTGATATTTACAAGCTCGTTAGACTCCAGTTTATTATTTATAATATTTGTAACATTTCTTGCTTTCTGTGTTGAATGTTACGTGCTGACTGTTTTATAGAGTACTCGCAGGAGGCACTCGGCTGTTGTGTCTGTGGACGTCTCCACAAGGAGCTGCTGCTGCTGGTCCTACAAGCAGCCACAGGAGATTACCTACAGAAAGAATCATACTACAGGTTAGTCAGATGATATTCATATGTCCAGCAAAATGTTGCTAAAACAGACAATACCATGTTAGAATCAGCTGTTGTACCAAAAGCTCATCACTGTCAGAATTATAATCCATATCAGTGGCAGCCAGTCCAGAGGGGCAGGTTCCCCACTTAGAAAAACCATTCGCCCCACAAAGTAGTTCCTTCTTAAAATTTTGGTCAACAGAACAAACCAATCCTAATGCAGGTGTTTTTCTTACCAACAGCTGGACTTTCCCAACGCAGCATTGGATGTTTTGTACGTTGGACCTGAGGAAGCCCCTAGTCCTGAGCCCCACACACTGGAAGAGCTGGATCCAGACCTCAGACGGAAGCTGGAGAAAATCTGCAGCCGAGCCTCCAATTTTGGGTAGGAGACAGAAATTATGGAAAACAAAGAAAGTTGAAATATGTTGATGATTTGATATTTAGTGTTGCTTTTTTTATATCTTGGCTGGATTTGTACCAGCATTACTAGCTAAATGTACCTGTAGACTGCATTTGTACTTTTCTTAGACCACCTAAAATTCATAGGTCAGTTATACCACAGACTTAGCCACAGTTCCCTGTAAACACCTTTAGCTTGTCTGCTCCATACTCTGTTTTTATCCAGCTGCTTTAAGCACTGCTAAATGCTTTCTAAGGATTGCTTCCTGCCAAATCTCCTCTCCACGCTGCCGCCGTCCAGAAGACTCAGCTGGCACTGCAGCACGAGGCTCTCTCGCTCACTGGCTGCTTTCTTCCTTGTTCATTCATCTCAACAACAACTGTGGTTTTAAGACACAGAGCTGAATATATTGTTTCTTTAACTTCTTAAAGCTGATTGTTGGTTTTTATTATCAGAAAGTCAGAAGCAGTTATAGGTTAAAAAATTTAGCCTCAGTACAAGGATGCCCAGGGCTGACCAGAAGACCCTTCATGTTTGATAAAACAGACATAGACTCAATCAGAGACCCTGGTGTCAGATTGCATTTCTGGGCATGAAATTCTAGATTTGCTTGATAGTTTCAGATTTCCTCTTTGGTTCGTCTAGTTGCTCATGATCTTATTATGCAAGATGTCGGACACTTTTTAGATTGACATGCATGGCATAACTAAGCTTCATTCGTTTGAAAAGTTATTTTATTTTTAGGATTTTTTAATTTTATTTCAGTATCAATGCAGATATGTAGCATTCTCATAAAGTGGTTAGTATGAACACTTTTTTTACTCAGTAAATTGTTCAGTTTCTTTGAAAAAACACTTTGTTTTAAGAATACTAAACGTAAAGACTAATGTTTGAAGACCAGATATTGAATGCAGTTAAGTCAGGCTTAAAACAAATGAACTTAAATTATCTTTAGGTCTTTTCTCTTTTTTAATGCCAGTTCATCTTGTTTGTTTTCTTGCGGTCTCCAGCTTGAAGCGGTCTGATCACCAGCTTCTTTGGGACCATCGGCTCCACTGTCGGCGGGACCACCCCAGCAGCCTTCCCAAAGTGTTAGCCAGTGCACCCAGCTGGGACTGGGCCAGCATGGCTCACATTCACTCCCTGCTGCACCACTGGCCCACCCTGCCCTTAGTCACTGCACTGGAGCTGCTGGACTCAAAGTATGCACTGTTCTCAGTACTTGCACATAAACAAAAGGTTCTGTGGTACAAAATGAGTGCTTTATTTTATAGATTCACCCTAAGTGTAGTATAAATTGTCAAAGTGATGCTGAATAGTAGTTGTTTTGCAGTCTGACGTGTGGCTATGTGTATTTATGTAGGTTTGCAGATACTGAAGTAAGAAGCGTGGCTGTAAGTTGGATTGTAAAGAGCAGCGATGATGAGCTGGCTGACTACCTGCCTCAGCTTGTACAGGTACAACTAACATATCAAATTACCCCATGCTGAGTTCACTTCTGAAGTTCTTTGAGGTTTTAACTGGATATTTTTTTCTAACTTTCAAAATCACTTTCTCCTATTGACTTCTTTAGGCCTTAAAGTTTGAGTGTCACCTAAAGAACGCGCTGGTTATGTTCCTGTTATCCAGAGCTCAGGCCAACATCAACATAACCCACCACCTGTACTGGTGAGTCTGCGGCACTGATGAACACCAACAAACAATAAACAAGTGCTTGTTTATGAGTTTGTGTGGAGTAAATAAGAGCAGTTAGTGTCTTCCCTGCAGCAGAGAAGAATGGTCAGATTGATCCCAGTCTGGAGAAGGAGTTGAGCTGAAGGGACTAAAGAGGAGGGACTTGAGCACCTAAACAAAAACATTTTAGAGTTTCAAGCAAACCTTTTATTAGATATTTTAAATCTTGTAACTATTTCAGCAGTTTACTGTGCCACGAGTCAGACAACTGAATGATTATGTTGCTGCACACACACAACTGTGTGCATGATAGCTTGTCTATGTGCTCGTACAATTCTCCTGGTCTAATCCTCAAAAGGCAACTAGAGCATTGCATTTCCTGTGAAAATGCAGTGGGAATGCTAATTGCAGAAGAACTTGCTGCGAAACAGCTGAAATTAGCTATTAAAAAACCTGAAATGGAGCTGAAATGGAAAAACAAGCTTACATTAGCAGAAGAAAGCAGAAAGTACCGGTACCTATATTTGCTTAAATAGGTTTAAATAAGCAGAAATATCGTAAGCACAAAAATTAGGAAATTAGCTTTAAAAAAAGAAAAGCTGAAATGAGCAAAATGACTCAAAAGTAGCTGAAAGGCAAGAACCTTAAGCTACCAGAAGGAAGAGGAAAAAGCTGAAGAGCTAAAAAAATATATAAAAAAAAACATGTCTACTTAACTGAAAAAGCTCAAATTAGCATACAACAGCTAAATAGTAGCTGAAATAGCAGAAAAAGTTTAAACTAGCATAATTAAGCTGAAAGGAGCATAAGGCTGAAATTAGCAGAAATTATTATTTAGATTGAAAGAAGCATAAAAACTTTTTTTTTTAGTTTATTTGAAAACAGCTTTTTCAGCCTAATTTGGCAAACGTGTTCTTTCTGCTTTCTTCTGTCCATTTAAGCTTGTTCTGCCTGTTCAGCTATCTTTTTAGCATTTTATAGCTTAAATGGACAGAAGAAAGCAGAAAGAACATGTTTGCCAAATTATGCTGAAAGAAACAGAAATGAGCAGAAAAAAGTGGAAATTACCTGGAAAAAAAGCTGAAATTAGTTAAACACAGCTAAAAAGTAGATGATAAGGTAGAAAGAAGCTTAAATTACCAGAAGGAAGTGGAAAGAGCACATTTTTGTTGAATTAGGCAGAAAAAAGTTTAAATTAATGCAAAAAATGTGGAATTGGCTAAAATTAGCATAAAACAGCCAAATAGTAGCTAAAATAGCAGAAACTTTCAGAAATAAACTGAAAGGAGCATAAAAAGCTGACATTAGCAAAAATAAGTTAGAAGTACAAACATGTTGTAGTTAGGAGAAAGGAGCTTAAAGGGACACAAAACAGCTGGGAAAAAAACAGCTGAAAGTAGCTGAAAAAGGTTTAAATTTGAACAAGGAAGTTGAAAGAAGCTGAAGCAGAACAAAATGTGAAAGGAGCAGTAAAAGGTTGTAAACAGATCTAAAGATTTGAA
>JARVJN010000002.1:5057474-5068366 GCA_031763805.1 Argolebias nigripinnis
TCTGGCCAGTGGCTGTTTAGTTTCCCCGATGTAAGACTGATCACAGCCCTCCTGACACTGAACAGCATACACAATATCACTCTGTTTGTGCCGGGGACTGGATCTTTGGGATGAACCAACATTTCTTCTTAAATTTGACAATAATTACTAATTAGTGTCAAATTTCAAACAATATTATGTTTATTGAAATAATTTCTGAGACATCTAACAAAGCTAAGTCTGGTCCTTTGGACATTCAAAACTTAGCTTTTTTAGATTTTTCTACCTGGATTATTGAGCATGCATCAGGGAATTTCTGAGACAGTTAATTACCCAGCTAAATTTGTCATTGTGACAGGCCCACATCACATATAAAAGATTTATATTATAAATCTGCTGAAAGGAGCTGCTAATGAAGAGGATTACTGAGAGGAATCTTAACGTTTTCAGCCTTACTAACAAAAACCTGATTACATTCCAGAAGTCTCTTCCAGTCAGACAAATTTAGTGCATATTTTCCTCATAAGACAAAGCCTTGCCTATGACAGGCAAATCTGTTGAGAGAAATAAAAGCAAGGATAACGGGAGCGTGCATGTCAAAGCCCTGGGTATTTATCTGGAAACCCCTGGTGGAGGGCTGCATAACTCAAACATTTGTTTTCAAGTTTGAAACTATTGTGACAGATTTAGAGACGTACTTGGCCTGGTGTCTGCATGTTGACAGAAAATAAAAACAAACAAACAAGGAAACCTAAAAATTAAAGTCTCATCTGTTTCACCATAACACACAGAAGCCATAATGACAGGGTTGGTGTTGTGCATAGAAATAAATTGCAGCTGGTTGTGATTAGGAAAATTTACGACTTACTAGATTGTGTTGTTTGATTCATTTAAATTGTTGATGATGTTTTTTTTTACTATAAAGCACAAAAACCTCCATATGTGAAACTTTTGTTTTCATTCTTGGTTATTTGTGTTGCTTGGGCCAGATTAATTTAAGGATTGTGTTGCTTTGTGAGGGCGCCATTTATAAGCTCATACAAATGGTAATGTGCACCTCAAACTGTGCTGCCGACCGCACAGTGTCCGTCCGCACTGACACAGTTTGCCCACATTTAAATGAGATATTGTACATTTGGAAGAAAAAGTGGCCAAATTTGAATAAATTACTGCCAGGGCTTAAAGTTCTATATCCCCAAGCAACAAAACTGTGTCATGAAGTTAGTGTGAAATATTTACCATTTTGTGAAAACTAGTCATGTTAGCTCAGGAAAAGAAACAGAGGATGCAGAGCAAACTGATGCATGGCTGCTTTCACAAAACGGAAGACTGACATGTGCGGAAGAATATAATTTATCTCCTTTTCACTGATGATTTCAGACATTATTGCATCTACAAATAGATTGTCAAAAAAAAAGAGTATAAAATCTGGTGGCTTTTTTACATTGAAAATCTAAACTTTAAACTTAAGTCAGGCTGCTGTTCAATATAATGTATTATTTGTACATTATTATTGTTTAGTGTATCTTTTAACGTATTGTTTGGCATTTGTTTAGTGTAATTCTTAGTGTATATCCTAGATCTTTATATACTGATTATTTTTATACTTTAAATTTTGGCTAATTTTGGGTATGACTGGGACCTTGAATACATAATTTCATTCCACCTCATGTAGTATATGTGATGTGAATGACAATAAATATACTTGAACCAGAAGTAATATTGAGATATTTATCATGGGATCCAAGTCCCCTTTATTGCAGCTGCCTCAATCTTTGCACATTGATTTAGCCCCAAATCACATATAGAACCAATCATATCAAACTGAGGGTTAAGTTGAATGTGGTCTAAATGAAATATGCACATGCTTTAAATTCCTGGCTGTTTTAGTTCACTTTTGATCATCCTGGTTTTATGAGTAATTCCTAAGATGGTTGAATTCTTAATAATCAGTTTGAATCTTTGTTTTTGGGGCATTCTATTGAGGATTTGTGGATGTCATTTGTTAGAGGAAACTTCAGATAATGTTTGGAGATTGGGATAAAAAAAAAAATAAACTTAGCTAGTGCACAGGGAAAGTAGCAAATATCTAAGGCTTCTCTGCTCAGAATCATGGTCTGTTATTTGCACTGGTTAGAGAAGTGCTTCGAAGCATTCTTTAGAATTATATTTCGGACATTTCAAGAGCCCTGTAGATAAGATATTTATTAATCATATTTTATAAAAAAATTATAGTTTTGCGCTTTATTCCTTGGAGCACTGTGATGAGTCATATTGGTTTAGAAATGTTTTCCTGAACATGGTTTTTCCTCAGTAAAGCTATATGTTGTTCATGCAGCTTTAAGGCCTGACCTGTACTTCACTCGTTAAAGTCTAAATGCCTGGGAGGAAGTTTTTTCTCCCTCTTTCACTTTTTGGCATCTATGTTTGTAATACTCATTTTAGATTGTACAGTGAGGACGACTGAGATCTGTTGCAGAAAGAGAACAATTACTCACTCCTGCTAAACTAGATGGACATATTTATGTACAGTATACTATAACTACAGCCTGAACGATATGGCATTTTTGGCTATTGGCGATACCGATATTGGGAGGGGACAAATGCTGATAACCGATATCAAGGCTGAAAATTGTAAGAGTATCACTGCGTGCAGCTCCTCGGCTACTAATTGACACCAGCTGTCGGCTATCACCACTACATAAGGCTGCAGTCCAGTGTTACTCTTCGCTGGAGCATTGATCATCTTATGTGTTCCTGCCTCCTCTGTCCTGGTTCCTCGAGACCGGCTCTGGTTTTCCTCGTGCCCTGCCTTGATACTGATTCTCCTCCGGCCTGGTCAAGGTTCTCCTCGTACCGCGCTTTGGTTCTCCTCATGCCTTGCCTGTTCACCAGTTGCCAGCCTTCCTCGTTCCACTGGACTCCCTGGTCTCGTCCTTCTCTGGAGCTCTCCCGAGGATTTGGAGTTGGACACAATGACATCCTCAAAACTGTAAGAGAGAGAAACATCATCACTTTAATATTGCCTGTCACCTGCCAACCTCCTCTGACCATCTCCCTCCTTTTCCAGGAGCTTCAGAGAAGCTACTGTTACTTTTGTACTCGCATGTGTCTGCCTCGTTCCGGGTCTCATACCACTCTGGGTTCCCTAAGTCATAACAAAAATCTTTGAGCTTTGTCCAAGAATCTAAGTACAGTAAACAGCTACTTTCTAATCTGTTTTAACCCTTGAAGTCTTGAAACAGTCATCCTAACGTGCATTCACATTTTCTATCCTCCACTATTCACCATAAAGTTATTGTGCTACAAAAATATAAATTAAACAAACGCCCTTCCTGTTCATTGTTTCAACAGTCAGTCATGTACGGTGAAAGTCTTAATTAATTGCAGCTGTGTGCTTTTGTTCTTTGCAGAGAAGTAAAGATTTCAGACAAACAATGCATTTCATTGAGGACGACAAAGATAACGTTACTAACACAGATATATTTTACTGTTAAATTAGATTGATTGTTCTGGATAAAGTTTTACAAGGCAATAGCCTATGCTAAACGTTAGCTTACTAACTTGAGAGGCACATAGCTAATAACAAGCAGGTTGGATGATTGAAGACACTTTATTGCTGTTGATTTATTTTTATTTATTTTACATAGCTCTGTTCAGCAAAATACGCTACACAGTATTTCTCCCTGCTCCGGCTGTGCTGAGCGTGAAACTGAAGGTTAAAGTGCATGGCCATGACTTGAAAGTAGTCATATGCCCCCTCTGCTGGGTACATTGTACAATTACGGCATTTGCAAGTAAGATACGGTTTGTTCCCAGCATTTTAATGGTTAAATTAGAAGTGTTTACAAAGTACATCGATGCTTAATGGGCCAATTGTCACCAATACCAATATGTCCCCAAATTCCATATCAGCCTAAAATACTGTAATGGCCCTCCCGATATATCGGTCGGGCTCTAATTATAATCTATTTGCTTTGTGGATACAACAAGTGGAACAGCTGAGGCTCTACATATTTTTAGAAGAGAAGACATTAGTAAACTTATATATGAAAGACTACACTGTACAGTTGGACAGAGTTGTATATTGTATCTTTTTTTTAACGTTCTACTGTGCCTGGATTTTGCCAAGACTAATATACTGTGTACAACCACCTAAAACTTAAAGTGACTAACAGCAACGAGTATAAAGAGGTAATAAGAAATTGATAAGAATGTTTAATTATTATGTTATTGTAGCAGGTTAGCAGATTTCATGAAGGTGAATTTGGTTTGAGAACACTGTGAGCCTGGGAAATAAATCAATTTGTTTGGTAGGTGCCTTTAGAGAGGCAGATGACTGAAAATAACCCCTTGAAGAGGAAAATAAAAAGTCTGATCTCAAACCTGTTTCAATATCAAATGTTGAATTTGTTAGTCATTAGTAGCTTTCAACTGTTTCTTCTGTTTCGAGTCATAGATAATGACTCATTAGAACATTGTACTGTGGAGTTTAGAGGATTGAGCATCAGTGTGAAGATGCTTTTAAGACTCGGTCATTCGGTCTTTTTCTGTCATACAATACATGATGCAGTCTGTGCTTGTACGAGCTGGTTTGGCCTTGGACTGCTTTAGTGCTTCTGCAAAGTACATAACGCTTCAGTAACAAAAAAGAGAAAAAGCTAATTCTGGCTTATTTGCTCTTTTACTCTTAAAATGCATTTTCTGTCTTTTCCCCTAAGAAACAAGTATACAATACTGTATACTGTATATAGGTAGATAGGTTTTAATCATAACGTTAAAAACTTGCAAGCATGGTTTTGAAAATGTGTTTTTGTCACCCACTTTCTTCCGCAGAACCTCATTTGCATTAGAAATGAGTAGTGCTACAATATTTTCTGCTACAGCGCCGCATTGTCTGCTGCCTTGAGCACTTTTATATTATTAAACCTCTTTGTCATGCGAGGTTTCTGAAACTTCATCAGATCCAACAGAAAGAAAGACATGATCAAACCAAAAGATACTTATTTATAGGACATCCTATCGTTAGATCATTCACTAGGCTCAGCGGAAAATGTTGGACGTCTGTTTTACAATTATTTCCAGTCAGTAATGTAGAAAAATACTCCGGATATGTTGATAATTTGCTTGATTGTTGCTTTGTGTGTGAACCATTAGAATACAAAGCCAGCAGTCAGGAGACATAAAATTATACTGACGTTTTTCTTTATGCTGACCATGAAATAAATTTAAATTTTCCTTAATTTTAATCAACCTCAAGATCTATTCCCAAATGTTCTGGTTTTATTTGTGTATTTTAGTTTTTTTTTTTTTTTTTTACATTTTAAAGATGTTAAGGGTCAAACTGAGATGGTCCAAGGTCCTCATCTGCTCCTGCCTGGACCCATATTTTGTTCCTGTTTAATTTATTATCCCCTGAACATACCTTTAAATATTGACCGTGTTCTCTGTGTGTTTATTTGTGTGTGTGTGCAGGCCACAGTGTGCTCACAGACTGTCCAGACTCACAGCTGAGCAGCTCTCCAGCACCACTGTGAGTGAAGCCTCCACTGTCATCACCTCCTCCACTGTGGACACCACTTCTGCCCCAAAGGTTAGTGTATGTGTGTGTTTGTGTGTTACTTGTTTGTCCCTTGCACCAGTCAGCTATAACAGTAGAAACTACCTGTTAAATATTGACTAGCTCCTCACATTTGTTACCAAATCAGCGTTTTTCATTCATGGCATGTACAGAAAGCGTCTAGTGGTGTCCTGGAGTGTTTGCTACTAATGATGCGGTTTTCTTTTGGCTGCTTCTTCTGCAGGGGTCACCACAGCGAGAACACTCGCATGAACTGAGGTGACCCTGCACAAGCATCAGAGCGAATGTCGTTAATGTTGACAAACGTTTTACTGTACTTTTCGCTGTATAAGTTGCATTTTATTCATAATTAGCATGCCTGTGGCTTATACAGCGAAGCAAATTATTTATGTTTTTTCCCCATATCTATAACCCGATTTTTTGCTGAGATCTGACAATTTCATTCATTCTGACATGGAAAACGTTGAACACTACCATTTTCAGCCTCTAGAGGGCGATCAAGTAATATGGCAAGTCAATTGTCTCATTACTACCGTAGGTAAAAGTGGCTATTAATGAGATACTTGGCTTGCCATACCAAGCCGTCTTCGTCCCTGATTTGACCGACAAAGTGAATTTATTAAGGAAAAGTTCAACTGAGACTCACCTTTACTATAATGTCGAGAAAACAAATATTTGTTTTTAGGTGGTTATCTTGCTAGGTTTTGAAGAAATGCACAGCGAGTACTCCCTCTGCGCGTTCCCGCAGCCGTGAATCTGCTTTTGAAATGCAGCTAATTTGACAGTCAAAGTGAATTTATTAAGGAAAAGTTAGACTGAAAACACATCTTTGCTATAATGTCGAGCAAACAAATTATTGTTTTTAAGTGTTAATCTTATTAAATTCTTGCTAAAGTCCTCCTGTGCACGCGCCCACGGCCATCATTTGGTAACCAATTGATTTTTGGTACAGCACCCGCCCAGGTTGTCAACGTGGACTCATGATAGATACGACTTATATGGCAAAGTAACATTTTTATGTTTTTTTTCCCCACTTTATTAGACATATTTGGACTGATGCGACTTATACGGTGGTGCGACATGTACGGCGGAAAGTACGGTAGCTTAGTTTAGGTAAATGTTTCCTGACAAAACCCACACCATTTACCTGGTATTGAGACCAGCACTAGAGATACACTTATGCTCACTAGTGGCTGGTTTGTTTATTGGAATTAATGCAAACTTAGCAAATCTCCTTGTTGCACTTTTTCAACTACCGGTAGTATATTTTTTTCTTGCTATTTCTTCACCCCAGAAATACCGTCTGATATTTCACGGATGTAAAAAATTAAGTTAGGTGAATTTGTCCTGCACCAATGTCCTGCTGACAGGGAAATTGTTGTAGGGATTTCTGCTGACATGTTTAGGATGTGACCAGTACCACCCAGCTGAGAATGTTTAGATATAACATCGACCTTTTCATCCACTGGCTGTTATAGCTCCATTTAAATGATGATGATTGGCTGGAATCATTTCAACATGGGGGTTAATCTGAGATAAAGATATGGGTTGTCAGCAAGTGGGAGAAGAATAGACCAGGTTAATTTTATCTTTTTTCATTATCTATTTTTGTATTTCCTGCGTTGGACCATTTTTAATGCTAAATGTTCTAAAACTTTTTTCATGTATCAGTCAACATTGATGGAAACAGAACAAGACTGTTGTATTTATTGTGTAAGTTCTGTTTTTCTTTAATTGCTTAAACTTGTTTCTTGTTGCCCTTCAAGCTGTATAGCTTTCAAGACAATTTGCTGCAAAAATCACTGGATTTGCTGAAGCAGTTCTAGGCAACGTTGACGAATTCCAATTAGTGATGTGAAATTCAGATCACATACTGCACAGGCACTGAGCCATCAGACCTTTGCAACGTACAGATGGCTCTGTCGCCTTTTCTTTTTCAGTCTAGAGCTTGCTTTTCCATTCACTCCCTCTCACACACATGTGCACATAGCTCCTCAGTTGCATGAAATCCTGCCCCATCAACAGGTGCTGCCGGGCCAAGATTGAACACGCGTCATCAAGTTAGGCGCAAAAATGACAGGACATCCATCACGACACCCCATCATCGTTTTCCAAGCTTTTTGTGTCCTACAGCCATCCAGGTCCTCTGGTTGGTCACCGCTGTCATCAAATATCAGCAAAATAACTCAGAATTCTAATAGTGACAAGAACAGCACTTAAGAACAGGCTTGTCTCAGGGAGGAGATGAATCACTGCGCTTCTCCTTTTACACCAACATGAAATGAATCTACAGTTTGAATAAGTCACATCCACTCCGCCTTTGAGAAAACATCAGAGGGTGCACTGAGACAAAAATTACCCTTTCCCCCCCGAGACTAATGTGTCACAATTCCCTTTTCAGCTCTTGTCTTCTCGGTTTCTTGATGCATGTTTAGCGATGTTGTTTTCTTAACCAGTCTGGCAGTGTCACTGGGGATTTATCCAAATGAGTGTCATTCCAGAGTTTCTGCGGTGTCCCTGTTTCATGTCATGAATTACAGCGCCTGTCCTAATATCTAAAAATAACTCAGCTTTTTAACGGCTGCTTCTAGATTTTAAAACTAAAAGTCAGAGCGATTGGTGAGCCTCAGGCTTGTTAAACAACAATAAGGTTACTGCGGATTTACATCAGTAAATATATTTATCTATTAATTATAAATCCATAATTTTAGTATTTAATTATTTTGGAAATTTTGGAATGGGTCCTCTGACTAATGAAGCCCTCCAGATAGAGGGTGAAACGTTTCTATTAAAAAAAAAAAAAACTGTCCAGACGACCCGACTGAGAGTTATTGGATTTGGTACTTGGATAATTGAGCATGAACTTTCTTATTTTGGAAATAATTAATTTGAAATATAATATACATTTATGTATTTAATTTAACCTTCTGAAAATATTTTGTATGGAGAACATCAAATTTCAAAATCACTAAATATTTTTACTTGGGTATTTAGCTTCAAATAGTCTTGATAATCATAGCTGTCCTGGTCAAAATGACCCACAAGGCTTTGAGGCCTCCGTTTTAAAACAGTGGCCTTGTGGCTCATTTTGACCCAAGAGCAGTAGGATGGTTAAACTTACTGACAGTGAGATATCAATAGGCTCCCTAAATAAGGATGTGTGGACCTTCCAGTTGCACAGAACCAGTCTTCTGGCCAGAACAGAGCCAAAAGCAATCACATCCTTCTCGTAATTGCTGAAAGATGTATCCACAGGGACCACCCCAAACAGTGAGATAAATGGTGATGGGTGTACAGTTTTTCCACATATCCCAGAGAAGGTGTCAAAAATAGATTGCCAAAAGGTCCGCAGTTTTGTACAGGTCCAGAATATATGCAGGAATGTAGCTGGAGTTTGTTTACAACAATTACATGCAGGGTCCAGGTTGGCTTTGATCTTGGACAACTTGTCTTTGGATCAATGCAGCCGGTGTACCACCTTGAATTGAATTACAGCGTGTCTCAGGCAACTTGAGGATGAATAAATGTTCTTAATGATCTTTTGCCAGATTGAGTCTATGGATTCCTCCAAGTCCGTTTCCCATTTCAGTTTAAGAGTCCAAACTGGTCTCATGGTATGAAGTGAGCAGTGCATAGATCTTGCTGAGGGTCCCCTTAGTATCAGACCTGCATGCCAAACTCTCAACTACTTTGTCTTAATTTTTATCCAATAAATACTTTATTGTTTTGTTTTTTTTAGTTTCCGGTTGCTCAAAAATGTGTTCAGTAGATGTTTACGGTGCACAAAACACAAGTTTTACTTTTTAAACTGAAAATGTTTTTGGAATCTTGTTTTTTATTTTTCTACTGCAGTTTACACCCGTGCTAACCTAGCAGCAGATGGAATCATTAAGCACCTTCTTTAGTTAAATTTCTGAGAAGTTTAACTAGTCTGGGACTTTATATCACTTACCTTTTCAGACTTACAGTTGAAAGCAAAAAACAAAACAAATTTTGCTTCAAAATTATGCAAATACATTGAACTATTTAATTTAAAAAAGCTGGGGTGGGGCTCTAAAGCATACCTACATGTTCTTTTTTAGTAAAACTCCAAAGGCAAATGCTTAAGTAGCAGCTTTTTTATTTGTTTTATCATGTAGCTGGTCAGTCACTTTATCAAAATAAAGGAACCCAGTCTCACTCTTGGAACCTGCTCTCAATCCCCTGATTAAAGTCACTTAAAGGAACTACAATTAGGTGTTCACTATTGTAAGTGCATCACAACCAGATACCTAAAGGGAGTGGACAGCATTAATCTTGTTCAATTACTTTACCCTTCTGGACAATTCTTATCTGTCAAGGGACGCGAAGAGGCAGCCCTCTGGTCTGGGGATGGACTCTCTTTGCTTTAATGCTGTCTAATTGTGCGTCACTCACATAATAAGGAGCTGCTTTGACTTTCAGTCACTCACCTACAAGACAGAGTGCTGTTGTGCAGCCGGGACCACTGCCTGTTCCACAAAATTACCCTCGGCCTAAAAATAGACCAATACTATACACATACACACACAGACAGACAACCAGCATTGCATATGCATACTGGATATTTACAGTTCAGCATGACAATCATGGATTCGTCTTGTCATCAAGCTTGGCCGACCAGTCTTTCTCTAATTAGCTTGTTTGCTGTTTTCCAGCTGTGCTGTTGTTAGACGTTCATACATATTCAGCTATAACACCAAAAGTTTACTTGTATAAGTTTGTTGTGAGGGTGCCTGAGTTGATGTTTGTGCCTCTGAGACTTTTTATGTAGTTGTGAGTATGCAATACTGGGGAAGGGAAGTTGATTTTCTGAGGTACCGGTATAACAATCTGGTTTAATAAGATTCCACAGTGGGTGGGCGGGCTTTTGTTGTGACTCGCATTATCTGGAAGTGCACAAACACTTCCAGCCTGATTTGGAAGGCCCGCCAGTGCCTTGACTTCCTCAGATGGCTGAGGAGAGCAGGGCTGAGGACCTCCCTCTGCTGCAGGCGTGTCGTGGAGAGTGTTCTATGCTCCGGCATCACTGTGTGGCACAGTAGCTGCTCTGTGGCAGATTCTAACTTTTTTCAGTCTGCAGTGCAAATAATAGTGAGAAACAGTCAATATGCATAAAATACGGGTGTAGTTTTCCCCCAGTCTAAAGATTGTTTAGTTAAAGATAGTTTTAATTTGGCCTGGATTAAGACTTAACTGTTGTCATTGAGTAATTAAGCACTTTGGTTACAGCTGTTGTTTTTTTTCATTCATTCAACCTTTATTTAGTCAGGTAAATCTCATTGAGCCTCGAAGGCTCATTTACGAAAGCGAC
>JARVJN010000002.1:5136851-5146967 GCA_031763805.1 Argolebias nigripinnis
GATCTGTTTCATGTTGCTGCTGATCTGTTTCATGTCGCTGCTGATCTGTTTCATGTCGCTGCTGATCTGTTTCATGTCGCTGCTGATCAGTTTCATGTTGCTGCTGATCAGTTTCATGTCATTGCTGATCAGTGTCATGTTGCTGCTGATCTGTTTCATGTCACTGCTGATCGGTTTCATGTTGCTGCTGATCGGTATCATGTAGCTGCTGATCGGTTTCATGTAGATGCTGATCTGTTTCATGTTGCTGCTGATCAGTTTCATGTCACTGCCAATCTGTTTCATGTTGCTGCTGATCTGTTTCATGTCACTGCTGATCAGTTTCATGTAGCTGCTGATCAGTTTCATGTCACTGCTGATCTGTTTCACGTAACTTCTGATCAGTTTCATGTTGCTACTGATCAGTTTCATGTAGCTGCTGATCAGTTTCATGTAGCTGCTGATCAGTTTCATGTCACTGCTGATCTGTTTGTCGCTGCTAATCAGTTTCATGTTGCTGCTTATCTGTTTCATGTTGCTGCTGATCTGATTCATGTCACTGCTGATCTGTTTCATGTTGCTGCTGATCAGTTTCATGTCGCTGCTGATCTGTTGCATGTCACTGCTGATCAGTTTCATGTTGCTGCTGATCAGTTTCATGTCACTGCGGATCTGTTTCATGTCGCTGCTGATCTGTTTCATGTCGCTGCTGATCTGTTTCATGTCACTGCTGATCTGATTTATGTTGCTGCTGATCAGTTTCATGTTGTTGCTGATCAGTTTCATGTTGCTGCTGACCTATTTCATGTTGCTGTGTTCATTTGTGTTCATCTGCTCACACAGACTCATGTTCGTGCTGCTGTTCGACGTAATGTTTTTGAGCTACTAGAGCTTAGTGTATTTTTAGTTGATGTTTTTCTTTGTTCGTATCTTAGATGTTATTACTGTTTTTCTCTTACATTTTATTGTTGGATGTAACTGGGACCCTGTGTACATAATTTCATTCCACCACATGTACCACATGTGGTGCGAGTGACAAATAAAGAATCTCTGACTCTGAATTACTGACACACCTGTCTGCTTTGGGGTCTCACCTGTTTGGGTCGTGGCCGCACGCGTCCGCTGAATGAACGTTGATTCAGGTGATGGATCGCTGCTCGGCAGTTTAGTCCCATCGGAATTTTTTTAACCTCTTTCGAGGACAGTCAGCTCGCGGTGAAATGGCCGCATGTGACTGGTGGATGTATGGCAGGACATGTTATCATATAATTGGATCACGGCTGATCCTGACCTAACAAAAAGCTCGAGACAGGCCCGCCCCGTCCGGCCATTAATCACATTATAACGACCCCGCCCTAATCCGGGTCCGGCCGGGCCGGGGTTCGGGTTAGAAATAACAGCAGTCGGCTGCAACAGTTTTTTTGTTTGTTTGTTTGTTTAAAAAATATATATATATTGGAAAAAAAGGGCAGGTTAGAAATTGGTCTAAAGTTATTTAAGTCATTAGGATCAGTGGAGTTATTGCTGCAGTTTTGAGTGATGGTGGGATGAAACCAGAAGAGAGAGATAAATGTATAATCTTAGTTATTAGAGTAGTTAGAGAAGGTAGACAGGCTTTAACTAGTGGAACTAGTGGAAGTGGATCGAGCTGACAGGTAGAAGATCTGGATTTAGAGATGAGACTGCAAACTTCTCACAGAGACGGGGGTTGAAAACTGGAGATAGATACCATAGAGGGGTTCTAAGAAATAAAACCAGAGAAAGTGGATTGCAACATGGACAATTCTTGAAGGATGGTTTCAATTTTAGTATTAAAACATTATATTAATTTGTTGCAATAACCACTGGTGTACATGTGTGATGGGAGAGTTTCTGGAGGCCGTAGAATGTTGTTAACAGTAGAAAACAATGTCCTGGTGTTCCCATTACTTGTGCCAATTAAATTAGCATAGTAGGCTGATGTAGCTATGGAAACAGAATCCTTAGTGTTTTATACGGTCTTGAAACAATGTTTGTGAAGAATGAGTCTTGTTTTATTATAAAGTTGTTCCAATCAGCGTCCTTTAGTTTTAAGAAAGTGGAGTTCTTGAGTACACCAGGGAGCAGAGCAGGAGAAGTGAACAGTACGTGTCTTAACAGGGTCACGGTCGTCTAAAATACTTTGAAGACCGCTGTTGTAGTACGAAACCAGGCTGTTAGGACAAGATACAGAGCGACTTACAGAAAGGTGCGAGTTATCAGGCAGAAAACATGGTAACCCATCACACAAAAACCATACACTACAAGGTGTAGAACTGTTGGTTCACAGAACGACAAAAACAATGTTTTACACATGAGACCAACCACATAACATGTTTGGTCCTTTCATCCACGCTCGTCTGTATCATCTGGACGAACCATGGAGCATGGCGTGCTGGCTCACCTGGCCAGGTCAGCTGGTGCACAGCCATCCACCACTCGTCTCTTGTTGGGATTATTTCACACTTGTTCACTCTCTAACAAGGGGCCGTTACTGAACGATCTCATCAGTGAGCATGAGTTTGACTTCTTCTGTTTGAAACTTGGCAACAACTCAATGATTTAGCTCTACTTAATGAAACCAGCCCTCCTGGGGTTGTTGACACCTGCCAACCCCATGTGACTGGTCGTGGTGGAGGTCTTGCCAAACTTTATATAAAAGTCCAACGTATCTCCAGTGACTTTACTCAGGATTAGTTCCTTTGAAGGTGTTGCATTGAAGATAAATGGATCTGTTCCTACTATTTTAGTTGTTGTTTATCATCCACCCAAGAACAACAATAATTTTTAATTAATTTTCTACCTTTTTGTCATTTATTTGCTCAAAATCTCCCAATAGGATTCTACTGGGTGATTTTAATGTTCATAGGGACAACCCCACAGGATATTACATCAACCCTGGACAACTTCGGACTTGCACAATATATTGACTTTCCCACTCACTCCAAAGGTCACGTTCTTGATCTAGTTTGTTGTTCTGGTATATTCATGCAACCTTTATTTCTATAGGTTAGTCCCATTGAGCTCCGCTGACTCACAAGAGAGACCTGGTCTCAACAAAGAATGAAGACAACAATGACAATAGACTTTACTTTGACAGTCAACAATAGACAATCATAAGAGAAGCATACAGATTTTTTATTATTTTTTAACAAAAAAAGATGTCAAAGTAGCAAAACAGACAGATTATAAGGCAGCTGTAGAAAACTAAAAACAGGAACATGTCTGCATTGGTTTTTGCCAGGATTCCAACGTATATACGTATAGCTCCCTCTCATTGTGTCACATCAAACCTGCCTGTATCTGATCATAAGCTGGTCTCTTTTAATGCTAATCTACAATTTTTAGATCTCAGACATCTCATTCTGTTTCTTTCCATAATATCAAGAACATGACTCTTTTGTACTCTAACAAGCTGAGCATGCATCAGGATATGTCTCCCTTAATTACAAGAATGTCCAATTATTGGGAATAAATTGGAAAAATCTATAAACTTGTCGCACCTCTATTGAAGTCGCATCTATTATGCGTCACCGCTGACGCCTGCTGAAAATGGCGGCCACAGAAGCGTGCACGGAAAGACTTTTAACAAGTCTAAAAAAGCTACGTCTGGTCCTCTGGACATTCAAAAAACAAAACAAAGCAAAAAAACAGTAGAAAAAATTGTAGAGGACCAGACTTAGCTTTTTTTTTTTAGATTTTTCTACTTGGATTATTGAGCATGTATCATGGAACTTTTAACAAAATTAACACAGTAAAAACATTTGTTTGCTGAAAATTATAGCAAAGATGTGTCTTAGCTGAACTTTTCCTTAATAAATGCACGTAATTGTCAAATCAGCTAAATTTAAAAAGTAGTTTTGCTAGTGCACCCGCACGAGTGGGAACGCAGCATTTTCTTTAACATTTATTAAGATAAACACTTAAACATATATATTTGTTAGCTGACATTATAGCAAAAATGTTTCTGAGCTTAACCGTTCCTTAATAAATTCATGTAATGGTCAAATCTGCTGGATTTAAATTGTTTCACTTTGACGTCTTCCAAATGGTCGCGCGCGCTGAACTATAAATAAATCACATTTTAGCTAAAAAAATCTCCTACGGCTAACAGTTTGTAAATGTCCATCCAGGGATTACTTTCTGTAAGTTTAAAGAAAATCTGCTGTGTGGTTTACGAGCTATTTTGCTAACAAACACTGAGCTAACAGTAGTTACCTCCAGAGCAGGAGGCCGGGCAGCAACAGAGTCAATCCGACCAGAGGAGGCTGCCGTCGGACACACGAGGTGGGAACGGTTGGTGGACCCTAGCGGCCGAAAGTGGTACTGCACCATTTTTTTGCCAAAATGAAAAACGGTCATATCTGTGCCAAAAATTGGTCTAAAATAGGGGGGGAAATCCACAAATATGTCGCTTTGCTCTGTAAGTCGCAGGGCATGCAAATTAGGAAAAAGGTGCGTCTCATACGCCGGAAAATACCATAAACAAATCAATAAAATAAAATAAAATAAAGTACTACTGTAGATGCTGATGACGTCACGCCAGAGATCGGGCACAGACAGGAGTGAGGCACTTGGTTCACTCTCTCCTTTTTCCTCTTCCAAAACAAATAATGGATCCCACACGACCTCTTGAAAGTCTTCACTCTGTCTCAAGCTGCCCCTCTGAGGACCCCTTAAGGGTGGGAGTTGGACTCCGCCAGGGCTGCCCGATGTGGCCCTGTTGGCGTCATCTCGCAGTTGGTCCTCAATTGGCAAAAGGTGGATTGCTCTTTTCAGTTCGAGGTTCAAGTATCTCTGGGTTTTGTTCACGAGCGAGGGAAGAATGCAGCGTGAGATCGACAGATGGGATTGGTGCAGTGTCTGCTGTATTGTGGACTTTGTACCGGTCTGTTGTGGTGAAGAGGGAACTGAGCTGTAAAGTGAAGCTCTCTGTTCACCGGTCAGTCTGCGTTCCTACCCTCACCTATGGTCATGACCTCTGTGTAGTCCATTCCTTAGACGCAAAAGATTAAAAATATATAGTGGATATTTTAGACCAGAAGACAACAGTGACCACTGGCACCTCCGCAGCTTTGTGTTCCACATCTTGACACGGCAACATGGCACAGTTCACCACAATTAAACCAGTAGTGGTTGAAATCCTACTCAATGGGACAACCGGAGAACTTGGTGGGCAATGAGCAAAATGAATAAAAGTGAAGCCGTTCAACAGTTTCTGCAACAGACTTTGGGGAAACAGAATATAGGTAGTCCCTGACTTATGAACGAGTTTCGTTCCTACGCCCGTTCATAACACTGATGTCGTAAGTCGGAAAATACGTCCAAACTGCACCTCATACGTACAGTACTTTATTTTACCAAGTACTTAGCCTATCCTAACAAATTACCCTACATAATTATCAAAGACCACATACATTTAGGAGCCATAATGAAGGAAAAAAGAGTTAATTACCTACTGGTATGCTGGTCTCCGTCTGTTAGCATGTTAGCTCGTTGCACCTCCGAGTTCTGCAGCTTCCAGCTGCTTCACTCGGTCCACAGATCCTAACCTCCTCTGCTCTGTCTGCTCCGGTCTGCCCCAAACCATGCGGTCTGTAGTAAATTTCCACCGAAGCTACTCCCCCTCCCTCCACCGAGTGCTCTCCCCCCTCCCCTCCTGTAAATTTAAAGGCGCAGAAGCACATAAACGGCGTAACTAGAAGCAAGGCTTTTCAATAGGACGCGTTCGTAAAGTCGAATCGCCGTAAGTCGAGACCGCCGTAAGTCGGGGACAACCTGTACTTCCAGCTCTTTGTTGAACTTTTCTCCATCTTTGTTTCACCAGGAACGACCAAAGAGTGCCTTTGAGCTTCTGTCCTCCCCCACTGAGGCCCCGCAGCCCCCGATCAGCCAGCCTCGAGGCCGTATGACCGCAGAGGAGCAGCTGGAGCGGATGAAGCGCCACCAGAGGGCGCTGGTTCGCGAGCGCAAAAGGAACCTCAGCCACGGCGACCGCACGTGCACGGGCCTCTCCACCTCTTCTGCCATGCCGCAGCGCTCCTCCTCCTCCAGGCTGCCCTCCAGTCCCTCTGATCCTCCGGCCTCCGTATGTTATCCCCCACCCCAGCGCAGCAACAGCAGGCACAGGGAACACCAACCGCTCCACCAGTGCTGCTATGCCACTCTCCAGTCACATAACACCCTAGAGAAAGCCCTAACACACTAGCGCTGCCTGTCTTTGTGCAACTGCTGATTGTTGATGGTAACTGTTGGCACTAACAAGCTTCATGGCAGGACTGACTGCAGCTTGGTTAACACATTAAGTACAAAGAGCACTTGGCTAGTTTTGGACACGGACAAAGTGGCTCCTTGTTTATTTTTATTTTATTTTTTAAAGTTTAGAAATACTAGCACTGCCTCCGTTGTGGGACCTCACTGACACATTTCTGAATGTAAGTCCTTAAAGAAGAGAAAGAAGAAGTGCAAGTTCTACCTTCACTCCTTTCTTTTAATCCAATCAGTAGAGAAAAGCCCATAGATGTACATCTACATACTGTGTGTGTACATTTTTATTTATTACCTGAGTGATATTTTCAGTATACAGTTGTATAGATCTATTTTGTATAGATTTGTTATATAGAGCGTATGAGTACGGAGTAGAAACTATCAAAGCTTTCAGGTTGATGAAATGAAGAAAGATGCAACCCGAGTGGAACAAATCATGATCTCACCTCTCTGTTTCTTCAGATGAAATCCAAGTGCCTTGTTTCAGGGATTTATTTTCACCTTTGTCCCAAAGCTATCTCGTTAATGAACGTTTGTCAATCGTAGTTTACTGAAAGCGCGCGCCACCACTTTAAACTTTACAGAATCACATAGGAACAATTGAAATGCAAGAGCCAGCTGTGAGGAGTGTGGTTGCACATTTTAGTCAGGAGATGCCGAAAAATAGCTGCTTTTAAAGGGATTGTTCAGAAATGTTGAAGCTGGGTTTTATAGAACAGTTATAAACAATTATTATCTTACCTGCTGAGGATAGCACTTTGTGCAATCTTACTTTGGAGAAATAGAGTTTGATTCTGACAAGTCTGATGAGCTAACAGCTAATACAAGCAAGACCATAGTGGATTACTCCAATCCAGATTTATTTATAAAGCACTAAAAAAAAATATACAGGATCAAAGTGCTGTACAGACAAATTAAAAAGCACAAAAGGAGTAAAATACAGTCATTGATTAAAAAGACATAGCTATGCAATAACAATTAAAACAAATAAAGGAGAATCAAATACATAAATAAACAGTCTGCAACTCTCCCAACCACAGTCCCAGCAATTAAAAACTTTAAAATCTTCATTGTCATTAAGTTGGATTAACAGAATTCTGTCCTCACATTTTCATTAAAGTGCATTTTTACATTTTCATCTAACAAGGTTCAATCATGTCCTCTGGACGAATCCTTGTTTATTATAACATTTGTAATTCTAGTAAAAGTTTGTAATGTGGTCCCCTCCAAACTTAAAATGTATATTATGCTTCATTCAAACACTAAACCTTTCAGTTTCATCCTATTTTTTATTTTATTTATTTTTTCTGGTTAAACTATCAGGATCTTTCTGCTGGAAGTGCCACAACCTGTGCAGGAAGTGCTACAGCTCACTGCTACTGCCACCATTTGTATCTAAAAGTAAACACTGTGTATTACCAAATTTTCATCCCTGTAAAGGGTTTTAAAGTTGTGTTTTGATTAACTACTTTTAAAATATTGATATTTTAAACATCAGCAAACTTTTTTTTTCTGTTACAGTGCTGTTCAGAGCAGCTCTGTAATTCAATCAGATTTTTGGTGCTTTCCATTCACACTCAAAACATTCACCTGGGTTTGAGTTAGCACTGCTGCAGTTTTCCTCTTGAACACTAGATGTCGCTAACTGCTGTAGTTCATACACAAACTACTTTTTTTTTTTTTTACTATTCAAAAAATACTGTTTTCTGCGCATATTTCTGCGCACAGACTCTTTGAATAATCATTAAATGAATTACATTTTATGACATAACTTGAGTTAATCCAAAAATTGCATCGGTTCATGGGTGTTCAACTGATGTAGGTGCATGCACATGCATTATTGATTAAAAAAAATAAAATAAACATACGTCTTCCCTTTAATGACCCTTCACAACCCCTAAAAACTGCAGCTACAATCATTTTCATGAGGTTAATTAATTGTATCTCAATAAATTATTTAGACACAGTAATATAATAACTGTGGTTGTTGCTACATCATTGGATGCATAAAATTTATGTTCTGTATCACTGAGAATCTACAGCAGTAGAGAAACTCACTGTTATCAGTTTGCACTGATAACAACAGGCTGAACACAATTAATAAATCCAGCTGTTTTCTAAATGGGAACTGGGTTTAGGTCAAGTTGAATGTGTCATCATTCCCCAATCTGTAAGGTAAATAAATGTAGCTTTAATCTCTTTTCTCCAAACTGAGGCTGTTCAAAACGCTGTTTGCAACAATTAAGATCTTAACAGATCTTAACTTTTCTGCAGCGCCTCGCTTCATAAGCTCTGATTTATTGTTTTAATGCATAAAGAGATGCTCCAGCGTTCAGATTGAACCGCTTTGTTCTCTGGTTTTGAGGCATGCTAGCCACGCTAATAAGCTTGGGTAAAAACGTCAAATCAAGCATGATAACCACCAGGTTGGTGTGAAGATTACAAACTAACACAGGAGACTGCTGTGGATTAACTACTCTGAAAAATGTCCTCACAAATCTAAAATCAAGAAGCAATAAGTTTATGGTGTTCTCTTGTTACTTTTCACCTCTTTATATTAGAAATAGTATTTATTTGCACAGGTCTCCTCTGGAATTTATCACCTTTACTGCATGTGAGTTGAACTAACACCCACTCATGCAGCCCCCTCTTGTGTGGAGTACATGTTGCGTTTAATGTTTAAAGATTAACGATAGTTACACTGGCACGTTTAAGGCGTGAATAAGAAGACGTGTGCACCTTCGTGTGACCCACGCTGTGCTGTTTTATGCATCAGAGGGAGGCGTTTAAGGACTGAGCTGAAATGCAGAAAAGGAGTAGACAACTCCGTCACGACCGATCTGCGTTACTGTAACAAGCGTCAAGTTGAAAACAGATATTTTATTTATGAATAACTCAAATCCTAACACATAAACTAAACATTTACATCGTTTTTATTTTTCATCCTTTTCCACTGACAGACAAATATGAAACAATCTAATCACATGCGATTTAAACTCCTACATGAAGCTCCTTGTTTTCCAAAACGTATTAATTTCCCAAGCTGTTCCTTCATTCTGCTCTCCTCCCTCCGCGGTACAGTTCATGAGATCAAAAAGAGAAATAGTGACAGAAGATACAAACGTATTGAACTGCTAATCACCCCCTAATTCTGTGTATCCGAGAAGCAATGAACAACTTTTCTCCCTTTTCTTTTCTATCATGTAGAGATTTGCACTCAATAAAGAGTCTCTTGCTTCTGAGCCTCCTTTGGACTGTTTTCTTCTTAATCTGGTGGGGGGGTTGATGAATGTTTGCATGGTTTCTCTCTCTCTCTCTCTGTTTTTCTGTGTGCGGTTTCTTCTCCTGAGCACGACGCAGCATGGGCTGCAGCGTTTCTCAGAGCATGCGAACGCGCCGGGCGGTCGGACTCTGCAGGCTGCTGGAGTGGATGGATGCATGCATGGTTTGGGTTTCTCCTTGGATGCTTACGACTCACAAGTACCCCACACAAACACACAACCACATGAATGTTTCAGAGTGTGAGAGTCACTGTTGTTGTTTTTTTGGCGAAGTTAAAATTATGATGTGGGATGTAAAAAAAAAGTGTGGGGTGTGTTTGGAACTACAGCTTCCAGAAACACAATAGTCTCTTTCAGTTCATTCTGTGGTCATGAAGATGGGACCTCTCATACTGATAAGACCGATACATTTGCAGCCAAAAAAGTTGTGAGGTACAGGTAGTCCTCGACTTACGACGTAGATCTGTTCCTACGCGGCGGCGTAAACCGATTTCCGACGTAAGTCGGAACATACGTACATACTGCACCATATACATGTACAGTACTGTATTACCAAGCACTTAGCCTATCC
>JARVJN010000002.1:6741859-6754518 GCA_031763805.1 Argolebias nigripinnis
GGCAACATGTGTTGTGAGTGGCTGCTTGTCGGCCATGTTTACCGGAGGAACGTCTGCACGCCTGTTCTCTGTCTTGTTTGCTTTCCCTCTCCTTCTCCCTTTTCATCAAGACAAACTTCTCATCAGAGCTCTCCCCTCCTACTATACACCCCCTCACCCCCACCCCAGCCCATTCCTCCCTTCCATCTACTTTCATTACATTCGCCGGGTTTCGTTTTACTCGTCTGTTCCATTTAATCACTGTCAGTGCTCATGACAACTGGTGTGACCCTTCCTCCGCCATGCACTCGTTCTCCCTCTGAGACCTTTACATGTTTGAACCAGGCCACGTGTCGTACATCAGACTTTTCCTGGATGTACACAGCGTGAGCCGAAATGACTAAACTGAAATGGATTATGGGTGTTCTGATGTCAGCATGGGAACTCGTGGCCAGCAGCACCAACAGCTGACGGCTTCAAGGAAAGCTCTGAGGTGTGAGCGAGAAAGAGTGTGATGACCACTCTGGTGTCTTTTCAACCAAACGTTCATTGAAAATGTAATAAATAAATAAAACACAAACAATTCTATTATATATGATGCTTTGTGCTTTATGTAGTGGTGGGATTTAACTAAGTACAAATACTTTGTTACTGTACTTAAGTACATGTTTCATATATCTGTACTTTACTTAAGTAGAATTAAATGTTGATACTTTTACTTTTACTCCACTACATTTTACATGAAGTATCTGTACTTTCTACTACACTACACCCATGGCCTTATTAAAAGACTATTGAAAGACTGTTCAGTACAGCAGGACAGATTTTCTCTCCCAAAAGAGCCAGACTGGATTCAAAAAACTTTGAGAACCAACTTCTTCTGAACTTGAACAATAAATTCTTGCTGCAATATTAAAATGTGTCAGTTCATGGGATGTTAGGAGACAAGAGATGTCTCTTAATATCTTGACACTCAGGTCCAAGTTTTGAAAATGGTGTCAGGAAGTTAAAATATTCTTCACTATTGACCCATTACAAGGTTTACTGCAGCATTGTTCATTAAAATGACACAACACTATTCATGTATTACAGAAAATATACATACAGTAGGCACACTTCATGATATTGTAGACTATTGCTTTAGATAATACATTCTGTAAGTACTTTTACTTTTAACAATTTATGTAAGTATTTTATTTACTAATTTACTTCAACTTTTACTAGAGTACATTTTTGTCTGTTTACTTTTACTTTAGAGTGTTTGAGTATTCTCCACCACTGACAATTTCACTTACAGTTCCTTCATACTGCATTACGTTCTTCCTGCTCTCTACTACCTACATAATCTACGAGAACATCTATAATGCTATATAACTTGTGACACTTATTACACGCCATCCATCCATTATTTTTTACCCGCTTCTTTCTTTTCTGGTCGCAGGGGTCGCTGGTGCCCATGTCCAGCTGTCCACTGTGCAAAAGACGGGGTACACCCTGGACAGGTCTCAGTCCATCACAGGGACACATACAGACAAAGGAGACAAAAAAACATTCACTCACTCCCAACTATGGACAATTTAGAGTTAACAATCAGTCTAACATGCATGTTTTTGGTATGTGGGGAAACTGGAGTACCTGGAGAAATCCAATGCATGCACAAAGAGAACATGCAAACTCCACCCAGAAAGGACCCTGGCTGGATTTTGAACCGGTGACCTTCTTGCTGAGAGACAACAGCTCTACGGCGTCATCATGCTGCCTCTTATTACACTCAATAAATAAAATATTGTCCAAGTCTAGGCCAGTATAATGTTATGGACAACTTTAACCTGTATTTAATCTGAGTAAAGTCACGTTAAAATCAAAATGTAGTCCTAAAGTCATACTGGTGTTTAAAAAGATGCTGGATTTGATCTCTACACAGTAGAGTTTATTTACAAGCAAACAACCCCTCAGGTTGTTAGACTTTTACACTCATGTTTATATGGACACTCCAGAGATTTTATTTTATTTAACCCATACAATGATAAATTCAACAGAACCGTGCTGGGTTTCCTGCATAGTTTCACTGTTCTGTACTGGTAATTGTATCATGCCTTTGCAGGTGTGTTGGTCTTTATTGGTATCAGGTGGTCCATCTTTACCTGCACGGCCTGACATTGAGTTTCGTAAGGTCTTTGCAGTTGTGTCACAACAAGTATCTTTAGATTTCCAGTTATCTTATTTAAAAATGTATGTCTTCTGTGCACCTCTGAAATTCCTGTTGTTTAAACAAATCTAGTTGTGTAAAGTTTAAAATCTATCTACAGTATTCTATATTGGTGCTCTATTACAAATTAATAAACTTTTCAGTAATCATACATGAGAGATGCCAGAGCTTCACAACTTCTACAATGCACTTTCTTCTTAAAATAATGCTGATCAATGAATAAATGTTAATTATTTACTACATGTCTTAAAGACCTCGCCAAGAACCTGCAAAGATCATCCAGATTTTCGGCAGATTTTTACATCATCCAGTAAGAAGGCATTAGTATTTAACGTCTATAATTGAGTGTACAAAACATCCTTCATCAAAACTTAACATTTTAACTCTCCTGACGTGTACATTTACAGCCATTTAAAGTTTCATCAGTGGACTCAGAAAGATCTTGCAAGTGGCAATTGAATTTTTATACTTTTGACAAGTACATATATAAAAATGATTTGCTCTAAACGTTATCATAATTTCACATTGCTGAATGTGAAAATTCAAGAAATCTGTATAACAAAGCTGGTTTTCTCTTTTGTCGGGCTGATAATTTAACAGCAGTTGGATAGCCTAACTTTGAGAAAATTAGGATGAAAAAGCAAACCCCTGTACTGTATATCTGAAGCCAACAAACTTTCTCTGTGTTTGCATATCCCAAACAACTGCTGCATTATAAAATATGATCCAATTACAC
This sequence comes from Argolebias nigripinnis, assembly GCA_031763805.1. Classification (NCBI taxonomy): domain Eukaryota; kingdom Metazoa; phylum Chordata; class Actinopteri; order Cyprinodontiformes; family Rivulidae; genus Argolebias; species Argolebias nigripinnis. Next base: position 6,744,784 of record JARVJN010000002.1, read on the forward strand.
TCCTCTGGACAAAAAGAGGCTCATCATAACATCCTCCAACACATTTTTTTTTACCCAAAAAGTAGAGAAGAGCGACAGTGCAGATAATTTGTTTGGCTGGCCGGATGGCTCTGTGTTCTTCTGCTCTTTTCTCTGACTGCTCTTTATTTGGACTCTGGGGAGCTGGACGCCGAGAATTATCAAAATGTTTTGGCAAGTCCTCTTCCTCTGGCATTCAGTGAAAACAATCTGTTTGAGCAAGTCTGCTGTATGGAGGGAATTCACCAAAACAACAAGAATAAAAAGCATGATTAAAGAGAGAGAGAGAGAGAGAGAGATGGCACTGGTGGTGAAAATGGCACAGATTTCTGTGTCTTTATGGGATGTCCAAAGACAGTGTCAGTGTTATGTCACCCCTCCCAGACATTAGTGTCCCTGCAGGCACAGAAAGTAAAGACAGTTGTACAGAATGCATGAAATACCAAGCTACCTCCTTCTACTGAACATGCTCTAGTTGCAGGATCACGTGCATGAGAGGAATAGTGGAAATAAAGAAATGTCTGCACAACAATATTTATGGTGAATGCACGGATGCATTAAAAGTATGTACGCTGCAGCAGGTAGTTTGGCCTTATGTCAGAACTTCTAACAAGCTTCTCAGAACAGTTTTCCTTTCCAACTCTCACCTTTGGTCTACGTTTGATGAAAAAAATGCTGAGAAACATTTTGGTCATTGGTTATTGTTACATGCACTGGGCATGTAATTTATTTAAGTCAGCAGTCAGAGTTGTTTAAAGGTTTTGAGTGGTTAATTGACTGCAGCTGTTGCTTAATTAAAGCACGCTGTAGGTGGGGTGGTTGCTCCCTCTATATTAAGTCCAAGCCGCAGAAGCAGAAGAGATCCGAAGCAGCAGCAGAGTGAGAGGAGCCAAGGTCGAGTAAAGAAGCCGACTGGAGAAGCCGAATGAAGGTCCGAAGCAGTAGCCGATGTGAGCCGTAGCCAAAGAAGTCGAAGGAAGCCGAAGGAAGCCGATGAGAGCCGAAGTCGAAGAAAGCCGAAGTAAACAGCCGAAGAAGAGACCGTGAGAAGCCGAAGTAAACAGCCAAAGAAGAGATAGTTTTCATTGAATGAGAAGCCGAAGTAAATAGCCGACGAAGCCGAAGGAAATAGCCGAAGCAGACGAAGGAGGAAGCCGTGGGAGCCGAGGAGGAAGAGCCGGGGAGGTCCTGTTGTGGCTGTTAATCTGGACCCGATCTGGTGAGACCAATTGCAACGTTTTCGCTTTTTTTTTTCATTAGGTGCTTTTTGAACTTAGCTTGGACCTGTCAGGTGCTTCGACGGCTCCGTATGGAGTTGGCCGCCTGTGGTTCCTTTATGTTTATTTGAATTGGCTCACCAGATCCACCTTTCTTTTTATTACTTTATTTTTGTGGACACGTAGATGTTGAGAGACTAAAATAAACTCGTTCTTAAACCATCTTTTCCGTGTCTCGTGTTCCTCTATATGGTACATGTGCCAGCTGGGCATAACAGTTACATAAGTAAAAAAAAAAAACACTTCCTGGTTTACTCCGGCAACACGCTGCCTATTATCAGTGATAATAACAATAGTCACGTACCTTTATACCTACTAGGCGGTAGGTGGGACAGTCTCACCGCTACATATGGGGATGATAACAACTAATAACGGCCATATAATGGACTGATAACACCTGAAGCCACTCCACGAAGGAGGTAAAGGAAGCCATCTTTGTGAAGAGACAAGGGCAGAAGTCTCCATGTCCAACTGTCCCCCTCTTACAATGCTGTTTGCAAGCAGCCATCAGGGCACTAACGATCAAGGGTGATGGTTGATGTTTGCTTGCTGCTCCTTAAGCTTTTGGATTAAAGATATGAAACGTCTCAACTAAGAAGAATGCATCGATTGGACCTGACTCAACCTTTTTAGATTATTGATCATGCATCAGGACATGGAGTCATACACATGCAGCATGTGCACATATAAATGACTAAATAAAACAAAACACACATGGAGGTGTTGAAGAGAGTGTTAAAAAATCAGCTACTTTGTTATTGTTATTGAGCATGCACCAGGGTACTTTGCAAAGTTTCTCAACAGTTTTTAACAGTAAAAGAGATGAGACTCTCCTGATGAATTGAGTCATTTATAAAAACAAAGAAACCAGGAAATGATATATCATTGGTACCTTTACGTTTTGATCGTCCTGTGAATTGAAACTTAAAAAAAAAAGATTTCAGTGGAGGTGGAACCCTTTGTTCGTAGCTATTAAGGTTCAAAGACACAACACAGTTGATCTCTTCCATCTTGTTCTACAGACAGCTATACTGACACCCTCTCACATGCACAAGTCTCAAGTACGTCACTCAGTCATCTTTCCTTTTATTTTCAGCTCTGGAGTAAGTGCCCTATCTGAACAACAGTGTTATCTTCCATCTCCTGTGATGAAAAAGTTGAGATGGAGCAGCGCTCAGTTCCACCTGGTGCCCTCTCGATTGTCTCTGAGTGGTTTCTGAAGTACTTGTGGTTTGCTTTCAGAGAAACATCAGAGCAGAAGAGATGGCCGAGGTGACCTCAAACTCAAAGTGGCACGAGTCACTCCAGGATTATGTGATGAGGAGACTACAGCTGCGATTGTTGTGCCACTGTTAAAAAGAATAAAATAACAGTTTCACATAAAAATGTTTCTTTTTTTTCTTTCTCTGCAAACAGCATTGAAGAGGTTTTAAAACATGAAAAAAGATTAATGTTTCAGGCTTTATCTTCCTGTTGACAAAAAAATATCCACATCGTTTTATAGATTATCCAAACTGGTAACTAGGGCTTTTGTTGTCAGATACTAGTATTGAAAATCAAGTAGATTCTATAAATTCTTCCCATCCTTGTATTGATCAGGTGCTGCCATCTTGTGTACTTGAGTAGCACTTGCTCAGTTTTAAATATTTAGGCCACAAACCAGTTTTTAATAACACGTTTATTAAAAAAAAATAATTAAAGATTACATGCAATGAATTTAGTAGTCCTGTCAGAAAATATAGCGTCCGTGTTCATTTGACTGTATTTTATACCGTGACTTGTGAATGTTTTCTCTGCTTGAGCCAGAGCTAAAATTACAGCTTCAGCCTCCGCATGTGTTTATGCACTCTCATATATATTTATGGTGTGTGTGAGGTACCTGCAGTTTTAAAGCAAACACAGCGATGGCAGATATATGAGCCTCGGTGGGTCTGCCGTGGAGCCCGGCTGCAGTTTGGTTTAGCGATTCACAGCAGGAGCCATATTCCCCCTGTCAGCTTTCATGTGGCACAGACATCCATCTCTGCAGAGGCAACAGGATTACAGCGGATGACTGCCGACTCTCAGTGGTCCGATTTGAATGGAAGAAATTTGGAGATTTTCATATTCTGGGCTATGCTTTTATGAATACTTGATGCTTTTCTTGGATGTAACACACTTAAAAAGTGCTCTTTAATGAAAAAAAAAAAACCTATTGGAGTAAACTTCCAGCAGAACCAGGCTCAGGATGAGTGGCCATCTGCTTCAACCGGGTGTGGTTTGAGAGAGCAGGAAGGAGAAACAAACATAGAATGACAGGTCCAGGTGAACAGTACTTTATGTTGGAGGAATTTTTTTTTTTTTTAATCGTGTAAGGATAGAAATACACTGTAATTACAACAGGTACACTGTAAAGAGCAAGTAGAGACAGCAGCAGACTGAGGAAATGTGGCCAATCTGTCCTCCAGCAGTCCTAGTCTATAGCAGCATAACGGATAGCTCAGGATACCCAAGGCAACCCTAACTATAGGATTTATCAGAAAGGAAAGCCTAATCTTAATGCATCAGCATCGTAGATAGAAACTGCAAGTTGATTCCACAAGAGAGGAGCCTGATGAAAGATCTGCTTCCATTCTACTTTTGGAAACTCTAGGAACCACAGGTGAACCTGCAGTCTGAGAGTGAAGTGCTCTGTTAGGAAAATATGGAACAATAACATCTGTAATATAAGATGGAGATAAGTTGTTGAGAGCTTTGCAGGTTAGAAGTAAGATTGTGAATTATATTCTAAATTTGACAGGGAGCCAATGGAGAGAAGCTAAAACTGGACAGATACGATCTCTTCTATCAACTCTCATTAAAACTCTGGCAGCAGCATTTTGGAGCAACTGACAATTTTGGACACACATAAAATTAACAATTGCAATAGTCCAATGTGATAAATGCATGGACCAGTTTTCTGCATCATTTTTGGACAAGATGTTTCTAAATTTAGTGATATTACGCAGGCAGAATACAGCTGTCCTGGTAACTTTTTTAACGTGGGGGGTAAAAGACACATCTTTAAATAACACAATGTTTATAGAACTGGAGGCCAAATTAATGCTATCCAGAGGAAGCAAAGGACTGCAAAATTTATTCCTAAAATACTCAAGTCCAACAAGCACAATCTCTGCCTTAGTTGAGTTTAAAAGCAGAAAATTTAGGGTCACCCAGGTCTATAAGTATTTAAGACATGCTTGTAATCTAAGTAGCTGATTGGATTCATTGGGTTTCATGGATAATTATAAATGTGTATCAGCATAACAATAAAATGTATCCCATGCTGTTTAATAACTTTACCTATGGAAGCGTATACAAAGTAAAGAGTATTGGTCTGAACGCTGAACGCTGAGGAACTCCATGACTGACTTTGGTGTGTGAATGCAATTTATTTACATTTACAAACTGGAATCAATCAAATAAATATAATTTAACCAGTTTTCAGCCATTCCTGTAATCCCCATATCATATTCAAGCCTCTGAAGTAGAATATTGTGATCAACTATATCAAAAGGACTTTCTCCTCCTCTTGGAACACCTTGCAAAAAGAACTGAAGCTCTTGACCTTGACCTCTCCAAGTGGCTTCAAACAACTGCTAAGTTCATGGCAAAAACCAACACAGACATGTTCCTGTTTGTAGTAGTTTTACACCGTTTTATAATGTAGCACTTTTTAAATTTTATATCACTACTTTTATTTACTTTTCATTTTATATGCTTTTATACGAATGATTATTATTGTGTGTAAATCTGTGTTTTTTGTTTAAAAACAGGACTCTTGGCTCAATGAGACTAACCTGTATAAATAAAGTATGAATGAATGGATCTTTCCCACTGATAAACTAATTATTCCTCCGAACGGCTGCTCACTGAAACTGTAGTCACCAGTTTATGGATTAATAAAACCATCAACACGTACCTCGAAACCAGCTGGTCCTTGCCCGTCTTGGTTCGGTAACGGTCCAGAGTCCCCGAGGAAACCGAACATCTGGTCGACCATGTCCGAGTGGTCAACGGGTCGCTCCTTCTCCCTCTCCATCTGCTCCAGCAGCTCCTTCTTCCTCCTCCACTCCTCCTTCTCCTCCCGCTCCCTCTCCTCCTGCTGCTGGACCAGCTGGTCGAGCCTCACCTGGTGTTTCCGTCCAGCCTCGGCCTTGGCCCGTCGGATCGTCATCTGGTTCCTCAGCAGCTCCTCCTCGGCCAGGCGCTGGCGCTCTGCCTCCAGCCGATGCTGCCGCTTGGAGGGGAGGAACCAGAAGGAACATGGGTACACAGAGGCAGACAGGAGGAGGTTTTAGTCTTTTCTGTTAGAACGCAACAAGTTAGTAAAATAAAACAATGTGAGTTTGGATCTGCGAGCTGCTTTAAGCAAAAATAAACCAAGTAAAACGCTTTGATAGCAAAACATTCATAAAGATTGATTTAAAGAAAGTTGTGCAACCGAAGAAACTCAAAATCTCTTGATTTTAACTCATATCCCCCTTTCAGTCAAAGAATGATTCATGAGCACCTTCACTGATTTTTATGGTTTGAAAAAGGTTATTTAAAACTTCAAATTTGCTTTTATTTAAAATAATTTTGAGAAAGTTTAACTGCAGCAATAAAAATGGTTAAGCAGAAGTGAAAAGGTTCATTTTTAAGCTTATTGTTGCTTTTTTTTGGTCTTTACCAACATTTTTCAAAACAACTTTGATTTTATTTAATTTTTTCCACATCTCAGCGTGACAGTCATGAAAAACTTATAATTCATAAATATTCTAATCCAAATGCATTCATGATCACAACTCTTTGATACTAACTGAATATATATTACAATTATATTCATTGTCAAATACGTAAAAACAAATGGATAAAATAAATAAATCAACAAAATATTTTTATTTTTTATTTTTTTAACACCCCACAATCATGTATTTTTTTAAACAATGTTCTCTATTAAAAAATAAAACCTGAACATTTGAAGGGATAATTTGTGAAATAATTGTATGACAGATTTAATTCACGTATCAGCGTTTTTTTTGAAGGTTGAACTCATTTTCTTTGAAATGATTTAATTAATTTTTATCTTCTGGTTATTTGTGTTATTAAACCATACCTAATATTATTGGATGTTAAATAAAATCTGCAACAATAAATACTAATCCTGTAAAAAGTGAATACACACCAACAGTTGTAGTTTTGTTACAATTTCCTTTAAAAAAGGTTTATTTGTTTTACAAAATATAAACAAAGCACAATAAAAACATTTAAGATCAATAAGTATAATCATCTTTAACATTATTATTAGTTTCTAGAGAAAATAAAAACACAACGGTGAAAAATCGGATTGAAAAAAACAACAAATGCATAAAAATAGGATTAAAAAAATTTACCAATGGGAAGACAAACAGAAAGTAGAAGTTTAATAACTTTTTCTTTGCTTTGTTCTGCCTTAAAAAATAATTTCATGTGTCAAACAAACTAATCATGATAAATGTAATTTTCCCACACAACCTCAATTATTTTAAGGCTTAATGAATTATATGAAGACATGTTGCTGTAAAAAAACGTGTCTCTTAAGACATTTTAGTTGAGACAACAGACGGTGGAATTTACAGAAATAATGCACCTAACAGGCACTTTCACTGAATATTAAAATGCATATAAAAATCAATCCACTTTATTTACAGCTCACATGTGTTTTCCTAGTTTCACTTCAAGGATAACAGCCAAAAGAAAACATTTTCAAATGATCCAACTACAAACTTGAAGGAGACATTCTGGTAAATACAAACTATAATTTAAACTGGAGGAAGGACAAATACCGGTACTTAACTCCATTATATCTAAAGTTAAAAACAGGAGAACACATTCCCTTCAGAAATAATCTCTTTGTGTCTTTAAATGCTTTTGTTTTGGTCATTTTACTCAGTATTTCAGGCTCTAAGAGTTGATAACTTTCATCTACATTGAACAAAAATAAAAACGCAACACTTTGTTTTTGTTTCCATTTTTCCAGAGCTGAACTCAAAGATCTCAGACTTTTTCTTTGTACACAATCTCAAATACAGTATTCTTTACAAATTTGTGTAAATCTGTGAAAGTGAGCACTTCTCCTTTGTTGAGATAATCCCTCCACCTCACAGGTGTGGCACATCAAGATGGTGATTAGACAGCATGACTATTGGACAGGTGGGTCTTAGGCTGACCACAATTAAAGGCCACTCTAAAACGTGCAGTTTATTTTTATTGTATTGTGGGGTGGATGGCACAGTGGTGCAGTTGGTACAGCTGCTGCTTCTCAGCAAGCAGATCGCCGAATCAAATCCCAGCTGAATAATGATAAATAAGTTTGTTCTCTGATGCAGTATGAAATGTCCGGATATTGTGTGTAATTTTAAGGGAAGAACTTCCCCTATATCTGTATATAATGTCACACTACCGGGGAGCTGGGAGATAAAAAGTTAAACTGTGCTGATCTCATCATCACAGGAATAATCAGTTTATTGATCTCATCGTCTCTGGAGTTTTGTTCTAACGGTTTGATTATCTGAGAACAGCCCATTCTGTTCGCATGCAATCCTTATCTAAAAAAGGAATAAAAAGAGACAGCCTGGACCCTTAAAGTCAGAGTCTGCCGGGGATGAGTAATCGCCTGGTTTGTTTTGACGCCCACTCTGCCTTTGGGATTGAAACGGCTCTCCAATCCACCCTCGTGTCAAACGGTAAGAGTTTTTGTTCAAGCGTCAATCATTGTGTGAAGTTTGAGATGTAAGCGTGTTGCTTTTGCTTGCTGGCTATTGATTTTCAGTGGCAAAATAAAGAACATTTATTCTAGCAGAAAACAGTTTCCTGTGTGAAGTCTTTTGAGTTGTGATTTCTTTTGAAGGTTTGCCGATCTCTCGATCCTGTATAAATAATATTTCATAAAACATTTATAAATAATATTTAATAGAACAAGTGTTTAAAACAGGCCTGAGCATTTGAACTTTTATCAGACGTATCCCGCTCTGGGTGTTTCTGGATGTATCGGAGCTGAGGTCGACGTCCTGCTGACCTCAGAGCAGCTCAGTGTGAAAAAAGACGCAGCTCGGAGTCGTAGAGAAAAATATTGCAGGTTTATTTTGTATAAAAGCACAGAGGGTCGTCCAGACGGGTTTCACATTGTTTTGGACGTTTGTCCTCAGATGCAAATGAGGAGCCGTCGACCGTTTCTGCACCCAGGAACAAAACGCACATTTCATCGGATTTATTCAGTGACGATTCAAACAGTTCACGTTGCAACACAAACGTCTCATTCAGCATTTTGTAAACTTTAACCGGCATCATTTTTGTGTTTTTATTGATTGAAACATGTCATTTGACTGAGACGTGTGAAATATGGCTCCTCAGAGATGACTACATCACAGTCTCTTCATAAATATCTTTAAATAATTCTCATAAACAAACAGAAACTTTTCACAGCATTCAGAGTTAAAGAGCCAACAAACAGCAGAAATGTCTCTTTAAAGCAGAGCAGAGACGACGCAGAGCAGCTGGACGACCGACACGCTGAAGACTTCATCTGAAAACACCAACAACTGATCAGAGATCAGCTTGAACAGCAGAGACAACGTTAAAAAAATAAAAACAGCAGAAGGAACTCTTCTCGTCTTTCTCTGTTTGTGGGGACGGGGGGACCAGCTGAGAGAGGACATGCTCTGAGGACACTGTGAGGACACACTGTGAGGACACAGTTGGGACACACTGTGAGGACACACTGTGAGGACAATGTGAGGAAACAGTTAGGACACACTGTGAGGACACAGTTGGGACACACTGTGAGGACACACTGTGAGGACACTGTCCTAACTGATGGGAGACTTGAGACCGGCAGACTTCTGTTTGAAGGTCCAGACTTAGTTCCAGGGTTGAATTTTAGGAGGAGAAGCAGGAAGTAATCACGTGTCCCCATAAAGAGAGAAAGACCTGTATGAGAGTGTGGGGTGGGCGGGGTCATGAAGGCAGCTTGGCTCTGGGGTCAAAGGTCATCACATGCCCTGCCGGATGCTCTGGATGATCTGGAAGATGGCTGAAACACAGAAAAGAAGGAAAACAACAGGTCACATGATGTGTAAACAACAGGTCACATGATGTGTAAACAACAACAAAGTCACAACAAAGTTTGAACCAAATCGAGCGAAATCCATAGGAGGAGTTTGTTCAAATGCAGAGGCTGTAAACGGCCAAAAGGGTGTGAAAATTTGGTCATCGTTCCAAAATGGCCGCCTTCCCATTTATTGTACAACATTGGTGCCAGAGGGTTTTCTGTGCATCTTGGTGAGATGGACAAGTGTACCGAATTTCATGATTCTACTTCAAAATAAGGTCAATGCGGAGGGTATTTTGAAAATTTCTAGGGGGCGCTCTTGAGCCGTTTCTGTGGCGATTTTTGCCACGC
>JARVJN010000002.1:6788238-6798317 GCA_031763805.1 Argolebias nigripinnis
ATATAATAAGATTTATTCTTCTTTCTGCTACCTTTCATTTTTTTATATTTTGTACATTATCATTTATGAGATTGTCTCGTTAGTGAGTATTGTTTCGTTTGTAAAAAAAAAAAATGAACAAATTTAATAAACATAAACATATATATATGTAAATAAACTACTACTTTTGTACTACTATTCCTACTTAGTGGATGGATGTATATACACACACACACACACACACACACACACACACACACACACACATATATATATATATATATACTGTATATAAAGGTGCTTTAAACCCTTATCCGTACTCTTGCAATAATCTAAACGATGTTTCTAAACTAAACGCTCTAAAAGAGCACAGCATGTCATGATCTCTGCTCTCTCTGTCACCTGCCAGCGCTCTCAGCCACGCCCACGTCTCCACTGTAGAGTGGAGGTCATGACATGCTGCAGGAGGGAGCTTCTCCCTGCACATATGGGCTGCACACAGGTGCAGCAGGTGCAAAATAATTGTAAATAATTTATTTTAAATTTAAAAAATGCATGGCAATCATGCAGCTCATCCATCAATCAGCCAATTGCGTCTTATATCCAATCTTATTTTGAAAAACCACAAAAGTCGAACGACTACTGTGTACGCTTTTCATGTTTCACAAACACCAGTAAAACCAACGTTATTTCCAAATGTGAATGAAAATTGTAGCACGTTTGTTTTTGTAGGTTTACAACTGGTAATATAATTTGACCAGCGATGTGCGTTAGAACTGGAGGAATACACCGTCTACCTGTTTTGCGCCACAGAGAAGTGCTGCAGGAGGGGCAGCCAGCAGATAGAGAGGCCTTGAAGTGAGGAGATGCTGTTGTCGTCCAGATGCAGCTCTCTGAGCAGAACCTGGTTGTTCAGAACGGGGGGCTGAAGCAGAAACAAGCTGTCAGGTCACACTGGTCACACTGCGAGGTTAGACTAACTTTACACTGCCGCTGCTGCTGAGCAGCAACCAACTGTCTCCATCCATCAGAGTCAGCTCGTTAAGACCTGCTGCGTTACTGTTGTTAGTGTGTGCGCACACACACACACACACACACTAAGGAAAAATCTAACTTATTTTAGTCTGTTGCCCCTTGGAGATCACACAGTAATGAACGTCATAAAATTTCCTGCAAAAATTGTGTTTTTAGGTCATTTTTCTAAATGAGCAGTTATTTCAAATTTCATATTTTGAGGTTTTTTTTGTAGAGCTTTAGAATAAAAGATCAACCGTGTGGCATGTTATGATTCTATTATATTTATGATTAGCTTTAGATTGTAAAATGCTGTGTTTTCGTTTTTTGGTTCATCTTTTTATGGAAAGTAAAATTATTTAGATTTATTTATTAAATTTATTCATTTCAAATTAAAAACACAAAGAACTTTTACAAAATCATTTACTATATGGAGAAAAAAAATTTAAATGAAAGGAAGCAGAAGAAGAAAATATCTTATAATATCTGCCCCTTCTTAAAACAAAATCAATTCAAACAATCAATTCAAACAATAATTATCCATGAACCAAATTTATAACTCATAAGATTGAGATAGCATTTTCATTGACAATTTAAGAAAATCTTAAAATTGAATCATATGAAGTTTCTGCAAATTCATGTTTGCCTTCTCAGTAATTTTACAATATGTGTGGAAGGTTTTTTTTGTTTGTTTTTTTCCCCCCAAAAAGTTAGTATTGTATAGGAAAGGTGCCTCGCGAGCATGACATAATGTTCAGGTAAAATGGGCCAAAGTAAAAATAATAATTTTATCTAAAATCCTTGTAATTTTATCTGTACAAAATGACATCAATTTCACATCAAAATAAATTAATTTATTGATAGAATAAAAATTAATGGTTAACATTTTATTTAAAACCAAACATATATAATAAAAATAGGAGTTTGTGTCCCTGAACTTTATTGTCTATGTGTGTGTTTTTGTGTGTTTTGATCTTATTCATGTTTCAGCTCGTAGGTCAAACCGTCCGGCATAAATTTAGAACTGGAAATTTTTTGAACGTGGGATAAAATCGTAAAACCATAAAAATAACTCGTCTAGTTGATAAGATTATGGCACTGAGAAGTTTTTAAACCCTCATAGACAGATGTTCCAGATGTAAACATCATCATCACCAGCTCAGAGTTGTGTCCATTGTTTTTGGCCTCACAGTCAGTTTATGATGCATATAATACTATTAGATTTTCTTTATCTGCGTCAGAATAATTGTGTAATTTTGCATTACAAGGTTTCATGTTGTTTAAGCAATGGCTCATGTTAGATTCTTTCCACACGTAAGAATAAAACATTCTGTTTGTTTGTAAGCCTAATTTAAATTAATGTATCACATTTATTAGTTATGAATTAATTAATTATGACAAGCTCAGCTTTAATGCTTTTGCTCTGCAACGCTTTACTGGCTGTACCGTTGTAAACACTCATATTGTTCTTTAGCTTTATTATTAAATAATAAAGTTATAATTATTATGATCATTATTCATGTTTCTTGGGGAAAAAATCAACCACAGCTTAAAATATTATGTTTTAATGTTTGTTTGTTTGTTTGTTTGTTTGTTTGTTTGTTTGTTGCAATAAACTGGACGATCTTTTAGAACTATTGTGGCCTGACATAAAATAAAAAAATTCAAATGTATTTATTTTTCTTTTTTAATTCCAATTTTAAAATAGTAAAAATTCAAGTTTTTGTAAAAATTGACGAATGGCAATTTTTACAAAATAAAAAAATTGCCCCCGTTAGTATGCCCAAAATGAATTTTAAAAGTAATAATAATAATAATAATAAATTCAAAGTTTTGTGAAGACCCTCCAGCCTGCTGGACACAACTCATCATCTGGATCCGGACAGATCCGGTAGTTACAACTTTTTTCTGGTAAACTTCCTCCTCTCTCTTTCGGACACGGAGGTTTTTAAGCTGTTTCTTGCTCAATTTGAATTTCCCTTTAAGATTAGTAAAAAACTCACAAATATAAAAGCAAACCTTGTTTTTGAGTGCTTAGGAGTGTAGAAAAAAATACATATTTTATTTAAAATTAAAAATACAATTTAAAATCTAGTCCCTCTGAATTAGGACAACTAGTCTAAAGCAAGTGTCCAGCGTCAGGATGCAGGGTCTCAAGAGGGTAAACTTGTTCTTTTAATTATTATTATTATTATTATTATTATTATTATTATTATTATTATTATTATTATTATTATTATTATTATTATTAACTCTACCTGTGGTAGGAACACCAGTTTCTGATTTGTTTGTTGCTTTTACTCACCTGGACATACGAGCAAGCTGTGAGAGCACGGTGTACCTGCTGATGACACTCTGCTTTGGGGGAACCAGCAGCAGTCAGCTGGTGTCAGATGCATGTGAAACAACTTTTTCCTACTAAATGTTTACTTGTGCACATTACAAGTGCCTTTACATACAAACTAAAACAGTTTTGACAGATGAAATGAAGAGCGGGTCTCCGCAGCGACGTCTGTTCAATAGAAAATTCTGCTTTTAGGGTAAATTGAAGTCCGTCTTGACAAATTTCACAGAGGCTCTCAAATATAAAAACGGAGCACCACCTAGGGAGCTCATATAAAAATCAAACGTATATGAATAGAGGTCACTGAGAGGATATGATAAATATGGGATCACATTTGTATTTACAGTGTCTTTTAATGTGACCGTTTTTTCTCGTAAGGAACACGAGAGTGCAGTAAAGTTACTGTGAGGTTATGAGAGTGTTTAAAAAAAGAAAAAATAGATTTTTTTCTTCTTCTGCTTCCTTTCATTTTAAATCTGTTTTTTTTTTCTCCATATGGTTTGTAAATTGTTTCTTTTGTGTTTTAAATTTGAAATGAATAACAAATAAAATAAAATAATAAAAAAATCTGCCAAAATAACAAATAAAAAGTAGAAGAATTTTTAAGATTTGTCAAAAAAAAGTTGTTTATTGACTGCCCCTCCCCAAAAATTAAAAATTAAAAACTCAGACTTTGTTGCAGAATTTTCTCTGAAAGACAATACAATGGTGAAACGTCATCCAGGACAGTAGTAGGTGCAAGAGCAACAAATGTGAATAGATACTTTTTTTTTTTTAATTATGATAATTGTTCATGTTTCTCTGACCTGATTTGGCACTTTTTAGCTGAATTCACTATGAAGAAAGTGTGTGTGTTTGTTTGTTTGTTTGTTTGTTTGTTTGTTTGTTTGTTTGTCTGTTTGTTGTTTGTTTTTTTACCTCTGTAAGACTGTTGGATCTTAGGTCCAGAGTGTGGAGCAGGGCATTGTTCTCCAGACCCTCCACAGTGGCCAGGTGGTTGTGTGAGCAGTCCAGGTGAAGGAGTGTGTAAACATCCCTCAGCCCTTTGGTGCAGATCAGCTGGTTATGGTCAACCAGGAGCCTCTGCAGCCTCTTAACAGACTCCAGACCAGCTGGAAACGAAACAAGAAGTCCATTTTTAAGGACATCAACGAGGCTCTGTTTGAGGAGAGTCTGCTAGTGAACAAGACAAAATTGAAACTACCAGTTTCAAGACATCACTGGTCTGTGGTTGACGCTGGGCTGACAGGAAAGGGAATGCTGCCCTCTGGTGTGGAGCTTTAAACTTTTTAAACTAGTTCAGGCAGCTGCCATAAAGAGAACTCAAACAACAAACATCTGGAAATCTCGTGTTTGCTTGTGGCTTTGATAAACAGAACTTTATTTTTTATGATTAAATGCTTTTAAGCAGATAAGAAAACTTGTTTACTGGGACACGATCTCTTCACGCTGCCTTCACGAGCTATACAGGTGATGCTTTTATAGATGTTAATATACAAGCTCCATCATGTGTTAAAGATTTTATTAACAGAGCACTTTGCTCTCAGACTGCATCCCTAATCTCTAAACTGTTCCAGCAGTTTGGTTGTGAATGTCCATCCATTCACACTATTGTAATCCTGTTTATATTTCTTATAGTTACTATCCCTATTCTGTATTCTGTGTTTTTAGTTTTCTACACCACCCTACAATCTAGCTGGGGTTTTTTTTTTGTTACATTTTCTTTTAAATAACATTTTATTTTCATTTGTTTAAAAAAAAAATCTCAACTTGTACGCATCCGTTATGATTGTCTATTATTGTCTTCGTTGTCCACTGTTGTCATCATTCTTTGTTAAAATCAGGTCTCTCTTGTAAATGAGTCCCGAGGCTCAATGGGATTAATCTGTATAAATAAAGGTTGAATAAATGTACTTTGTTTTTCATCCATCTCGTCCCACAGTTTTCAAGCTATTTCAACAAATCATAAATCAAAAACCTTCAGCTCGTTCAGGAGAAGGGTGCTCTGACTTTTGGGTTTGGTGCAACTTTAGCTTTTTGAAATATTTAGCTTTTTCTACCATGTTTTTTTCTCATAAGAAATGAATTGAGCTCATTTTACATCCTTCAGATCTTTACATCTGTTTACAACATTTTACTCCTTTCACATTTTGCTCTGCTTCAGCTTCTTTGTGCAAATCGTAACTTTTTTCAGCTTATTTCAGCTGTTTTTTCAGCAGTTTTGTGCTCTTTCCAGATTTATCTGACTACAAGATGTTGTGCTTTCTAACTTCTTTCAGCTAATTTCAGCTTGTTCTGCTCCTTTCAGCTTACCGGTATTTCTGCAAGTGTCCGTTTTTTTGCTATTTCAGCTACTATTTAGCTGCAAATTTTAGCTTTTTCAGCTAATTCCACATTTTTCGCTCTTGTTTCAAACTTTTTCAGCAAAAATCTTCTCTCTCAGCATCATTCTGGTAATTTAAGCTTCTTTCTGCTTTTTTAGCTACCTTTCAGTGGATTTTTACTAGTTTCAGCTTTTTTCAGATAATTTTCACTTTTTGGTACTCACTTCTGCTTCTTTAAGCCTAACTGGGCACAATTATGCTCTCTCCACTTTCCTCTGGCAATTTAAGCTTCTTTCTGCTGTTTCAGCTACTTTTCAGCTATGTCTTGCTAATTTCAGCTTCTTTTAGCTAATTTACTCGTTTGTGCGCTAGGGGATGGCACAGAGGCTAGAGAAGGTGGGCCTGTGATCGGAAGATCGCTGGTTCAAGCCCCGGTACCGGAAACATCCAAAATCTGGGTGGTGTAGGTGGTGAAGCACCCACACCTGCCCCCACCCTCATTCACCCCACCCTTGGCCCCTGAGCAAGGCCCTTAACTCCCACCATCTGCTCCTCTGGGTGTCCTAGATAGCAGCTCTCTGCTCCACACAGAGAGCTGTGGTAGCTCGGTGGTCTGTGGTTGCGTCAGGAAGGACATCTGGTGAAAAAATAACTGCCAAGTCTTCATGCGACTTAGTTTGCTGTGGCGACCCCTAACACAGGGAGCAGCCGAAAGAAGAAGACTCATTTTTGTGCTAATTTCTGCTTATTTAAACCAAATTCAGCAAATATGTATTCTATCTGCTTTCTTCTAATAACTTATACTTGTTCTTCCATTTCAGCTACATTTCAGCTACCGGTATGTATGTTTTAGCTAATTTCAGCTGTTTTTCAGCAAGTTCTTCAGCAACAAGCATTCACACTGCATTTTCACAGGAAATGCAATTTCTCTAGATTGTATGGAGTACCGTATTTTCCGCCTGATAACTCACACCTTTCTATAAGGCGCATTGCCCAACTATTGGGAATAAATTGGAAAAATCCATAAACATGTCGCACCTATTTAAGTTGCATCTATTATGTGTCACCGCTACGCGACGCGTCAGCGCGTCATTTGCCCTGCTGAAAATGGCGACCACAGAAGCGAGCGAGCACAGAAGGACTTCACAAGATTAACACGGGAAAAAAATTATTTGTTTGCTGAAAATGATAGCAAAGATGTGTCTTAGCTGAACTTTTCCTTAATAAATGAACGCAATTGTCAAATCAGCTGGATTTAAAAAGTAGTTTCGCTATGTGCACGCGCACGGGTGGGACTGCTTTATTTCTTTAAAATTTAGCTAAATAAACGCTTAAAACTATATATTTCTTAGCTGACATTATAGCAAAAGTGTTTCTGAGCTTAACCGTTCCTTAATAAATTCATAAAATGGTCAAATCTGCTGGATTTAAATTGTTTTGCTTTGACGTCTTCCAAACAGTCGCATGCGCTGCCAAAATAAATTATAAATAAATCGAATTTTAGCTCAAAAATCTCTTACAGCTAACAGTTTGTAAATGTTCACCAAGTAATTACTTTCTGTATTTTTAAAGAAAATCTGTCCTGTAGATCATGAGTTATTTATCTAAATAGTACGCATTTACGGTAGCTAACCGCTAACAAACAATGATGCTAAAAGAACGAATTTTAGCTCTAAACATCTCCTACAGCTAACAGTTTGTAAATGACCACCAAGTAATTATCTTCTGTAAGTTTTAAGAAAATCTGTCCTTTGGTTTAGCAGTTCATACCTCCAGAGCAGGAGGCCGGGCAGCGACAGAGTCAGTCCAACCAGAGGAGGCTGCTGTTGGACACATGAGGTGGGAACGGGCGGTGTACCCTAGCGGACAAAAGTGGTACTGCACCATTTTTTTGCCAAAATGAAAAACAGTCATATCTGAGCCAAAAATTGGTCTAAAAATATGGGAAAAAAATCTATAAATATGTCGCTTCGCCCTATAAGTTGCAGGGCATGCAAATTAGGGAAAAAGGTGCAACTTATACACCAGAAAATACGGTAGCAGCCATCTTGATTTGTGTTGACAGAGTTCTAATAAAACAATCTCATTACTGGTTGATTAAAATGTTTGCTAAGATGACAGACAACCCCCCCACCTCACATATTCTCACACATACTCAAAGACACAGGCAAAAGATTACTGCCTTTCAGTGGCAGGAGATTAAAAAATAATCCAGTTGCAAAATTACACACAAAAAAAAACACACACATTCCCTACGTTCCTTCAGCGCGGTCATCTTTTTGCTGTTAGTATTTGAAACCAATTCCTCGTTGTGTCTCCCTGGAGAGCTGAACTTCCTTTGTACGGCCTCAACTGCACAGAAGCTTGTAGAATTGAACATGTAATTATGTGCTAGATGAATAAAAATAATTCAGTCGCAAGCAGAACTGGGGATATAAAACCACAAACCAGATGTGTGGTAGGTCCTGTTCTCAATGAGTTTCTCAGTAATGAATGAATGTAATAAGTCTATGGCTGAGCTCTGTTGACTGTAGCACTCGAAAGGGAATTCTCCAAATAAAAAAGAGAGCTGATGAGAAAACACGCTCTAAAACCTTTTAAACATATATGCCTACAGTATTCATTGATGGATACGTAATACAACCTGGTATGTACCAGGTAAGTAGTAGGTACTCACTTACTTATTAGGTATAAGTACAAGGGAATGAGCCACTCCATAATACAGGCTTGCTCCTTTGTACAGTAAGTCAGTACAGTGTGTATCCTGTAAGTACCAGGTAGGCATCCTACAAGTACCCAGTTTGTATCTTTTAAATACCTGGTATATACACTGTAAGTACTAAGTATGTATTTTCAAGTAACATAAGTATATGATATATAGCCTGTAAGTACTTAGTACATTACATATGAGTACTTGGTGTGCCTTTCTTGTAAATGAGTCCTCGTGACTCAATGAGACTAACTTGTATAAATAATGGTTGAATGAATGTAAAGGGTACATATCATGTAAGCACCCATTACATACTCTTTTACCCCGTATACAAAATATTTACCCTAGAAGTCCAAAGTAACCGATGTCTTTGGAATAAAGCACAGTCTTTGTATGTACCAGGTAAGTACAAGATACATACCAGGTATGTACCCACTATGATTCAGGTATTTTGAAAGTACATAGTATGTACCAGCTAAGTAACCTGTAAGCATTAATTATGTACCTGGTATGTACCAGTATGTACAATATAAGTACCATGTAAGCACCAGATCAGAAACCCTCAAGTACCTGTAAGGAACAGCTAAGTACCATGTAAGTACTCATAACGGTTATGACATAACCTGTAATTAAAAGGTATTTATTTGATATTTAATAAAGACCTTTGAGTATTGGATACTACTTACTGCTACCCAAAGATATATGCAATTTAAGAAAAGACATGCTTTTTTATACATTTTACAGTTAAAGAGCACATCTATTTGTTTTGATATTAAAGAATATATACATGTGAACATTTCATGCATGTCAACAACCAAGTGAGAGAAACATTCCCATTGTATTGTATATTTTACTGGCATAAAAGTGTGTGTTTGCACAGCATGCAGGACCTCAGTCACACTGCTTATAGCTGTTTCTCTGAGGAACTTCAAAGGACAGGGTGCTAACTCCTGCTGTCACCACCAACAGCTAGAAAGGACAGGAAGGTTGGGTGATGTGTCCCTTTTTAGAAGCCATAAAGGAATCCTTACATGCTATTAAGCATGCATCAGCGCCCTCCTTTCTCGTCGGCTTTTGAAGCCAGACATCGGGGCCACAGTGCCATTACCTTGTGATCCCAACCCCTCAGTCAAATACCAGAACAAGAGCAGCAGAAACTTCAGTTTGCAAAGTGTACAGTCTTATTGTAGAGACACATTTTATTAATCTCCTGTACCAAACTGATGTTTATAATAAAAGAAAGAAAAAAATTATTATGAGCAACATGTTGATTGACATAATTAATATGGTGCGCTCTTCACCTGCGTCATCACTGTGGGACTATTTAAGGCGTGGTGTTGGCGCAGCTGAGTTGAGTAGAGTGGAGTGGATGGTCAGAGCGTCTGTATATCTTCTGGATTATCTGCGTGAAATAAACCTCCTGAACTAAAGGCTGAATCGTTGACCATTCTTTGTCCGACCTATCCTGCCCTAAGATGACGAATCGAACAGGTTATGGGCCCAGAAGGGAGTTGGAAGGTTGCTGGCAGAGAATGTGAGAGAATGTGCTTCGACGGAGACAAGCGGAACTACAAGTTGTGTGAGACGAAGTTCCTGGAACACCTCCGACTACAAGGTCTGAAACTATGATGCTACTGAAAGTCGAGCCAGATGCGGAGGTAGAGGAGGAAGACACAGCGAAAATTGGGAAACCGCATGAACTGACATC
>JARVJN010000002.1:7430674-7441127 GCA_031763805.1 Argolebias nigripinnis
CACAGTTTGATACATCTGGATTTTTTTGTGCGTACGCAGTTTTCTGGATTTGACCGTACGTCACTTTTCAGTAAGAAGTCCATGCAAGTCTTTGTACATGAGGCCCCAGGTGCTAAAAAAAGGAAACGGTAGCTAAAATACCATAGTTTTCCCTGTATAAGTCACAGTTTTTGCATAAATCACACCTGCAACTTATACACCACTAGTATATGTTTTTTTTTTACCATATTTACAACCCCATATTTGGCTGAGATCTGACTATTTCATTATTTCTGACATGGAAAATATTGAGCACTACCATTTTCAGCCACTAGAGGGCCCTCGACTAATATGGCAAGCCAAGTGTCTCATTAATAGCTAAAAGTGGCTATTAATGAGACACTTGGCCTGCCATACTGAGCCACCTTCACCTCGCTCTGGAACTCGTGGAGCATCTAGTCAGCTGCATTTTGCCACGCCGCCCAGGCGAAATGCAGCTGATTTGACCATTAAAGTTCATTTATTAAGGAAAAGTTCAACTGAGACACACCTTTACTATAATTTCAAGCAAACTAATAATTGTTTTTAAGTGTTAATATTGTTAAATTATTGTTAAAGTCCTCCCGTGCACGCTCCTGCGGCCGCCATTTTGGCAGCCAATCGATTCTTGGCACAACACCGACCCACATTTTCGGTTTGTCAGCGGTGACGCGTAAAAAACGCGACGCGTCAGTGATGATGCATAATAGATGTGACTTACACGGCGAAGCGACATATTTATGTTTTTTCCCCACTTTATTATACATATTTGGACTGAGGTGGTGCGACGTTTACAGCGGCATGTACGGTAGTGGTCATTATCTACAGTGTCTGGAGCCGTGTCAGAAGTGTTGAACAAACATGATTAAATATTGTCCATTCAAACTTGGATCTGGTTTAGGTTGAAGGTTCTGTGGTCTCTTCTGTAAAGATTAATATCTAATTCACAAACTGGAGTCTTCATTGAGTTGTTTTTGACAGGTGAGGGTGAAGTGTGGAAATAAAGGCAGAGAAAGGGTTTCATCACTGACTTCTGGGAGTTAAAAAGCAGAAAAAAAATTGAATTTACAGTTGGTTGATAAAAACCCGAGTCCTAACCTTCACACTCTGTCATTCCACCCATACCTTCCTGTGTTCTCTGTCCCAGTGAAGAACTCCCAGGGTTCTGTGTGTCTGTGTGTGTCTGCATTCATGTGCTGCTGGATCAAATGCTCTCTGAGACAAAGTGCAGCTGCAGGAAGCCTCTGCGAGTCTGTCATCTCTCTGTGGGTCACATACGGGCCGGGCTGCACACAGAGACAGCCGTCCCCACACACCCAATCTGATCAAAAACAATGTGTTTGCCACAAAAGAGAAGATCTTTGGAGGCCTCTCTCCATGCCCTTGCTCCGGACAGACCAATTATCTCCCTGCGCCTTGTGTGTCGCTCTGTGTCTTTCAGCTTTCTTTGCACGCTCACACTAATTGATCGGTCTAAACGAGCTTCTAAGGTTCGACTTTTAAAGCTGACCATCAACAATTTGTGTATAACATAGACAAACACTCCTGCACACAGGAAAATATAAGGAAATGTAGCAATGCACAGATTTTTACGGAAGGGTATTGCTGTCATCCATGAAATAATATTTTTGAGCTTATGTAGTAAAAACGTGATACGCATGTAGTAATAACGTGATATTATGTAGTAAAAATGTGATATTATGTAGTAAAAATGTGATACGTATGTAGTAAAAACGTGATATGTATATAGTAATAACGTGATGTAGTAAAAACGTGATATTATGTAGTAAAAACGTGATACGTATGTAGTAAAAACGTGATGTATGTAGTAAAAACGTGATATTATGTAGCAAAAATGTGATATTATGTAGTAAAAAAGTGATATTATGTAGTAAAAACGTGATAAATATGTAGTAAAAACGTGATATTTAGTAAAGATATGATACGTATGTAGTAATAATGTGATATTATGTAGTAAAAACATGATATTTAGTAAAAATGTGATACGTATATAGTAATAACGTGATATTATGTAGTAAAAACGTGATATTATGTAGTAAAACGTGATATTATGTAGTAAAACGTGATATTATGTAGAAAACATGATATTATGTAGTAAAAACGTGATATTATGTAGTAAAAATGTGAAATTATGTAGTAAGAACGTGATAAGTATGTAGTAAAAACGTGATATCACGTTTTTACTACATAATATCACAATATTACTACATACGTATCACGTTTTTACTACATAAGCTCAAAAATATTATTTCATGAATGACAGCAATACCCTTCTGTAGATTATGCTATTTTTTATCTTGAAACAAATGAATTCTTACTGACATAGAGTATTTATTAGTGAATACTTGTTTATGTGCATTCTTGTTAAAACACCACTGTTTGTTCACACCATTTTACAGTAAATCTGCAGTTTCCATAATGGGATTGGAAGGGGTGTCAACATGTGGCCTCAGCAAAACAATCACGGATAAGGCCAACATTTAACTCTTGGATTTATATCATAACTGCAACAAAAGCTAATGGGGTGAACAGAGAAAAGCAGAGAAACTGTGTTTGATGCAGACCTTTGTTTCTTTTAGTTGATTTATTTGTAACAAGGTTAAAATAAGGTTATCAGGAGGTTCTGAAGTTATTACAAGGTTGAAACGAAGTTATCATGAGGTTGTAGCCATGTTGTAATGAGCTTTTCCTGACACAGTAATGCTATGACCATGGTATAATGAGGATGTTACACAGTTTTAACGAGCTTCTAATGTGGTCAGTGTGCTCTTCTGCTAGTGTTATGGCTCAGAAAGCAAAAGTTGGAAAAATCTGTAGGAAATAACGTGAAATATTATGAGCTGCCGCGTCAACGTTTTTGTAAAACATCATTAAAAGAACAAACTAAATGTATAATTTCATTTAAATTGTTACTTTAAAAAGCCCCCCCCCCCCCTTTTGCATTTTGCAGCAATTTGTGTTTGCTGAAAAGGTTTTGAAAATACCCCAGTTGACCAGTTTAAAGTGCAACTGTTTACAAATTGCAGTGATTTAGATTCCAGTGAGTTTGTGATGTGTTAGTTGCAGTGAGTCAGCTGCAGTGAATTCCATTCAGTCAATCAGTTGCAACGAGTTACTGTACTTCATGTGAATTTGTTGCAGCTACTTACTTTGTAGCCTGTATAAATAAAGGTTGAATGAATTAGGAAAATCTTGTTCTGGGCTCCACTTCCAGCTCTTCTGGGAGGACTGGAGGTGTTTCCAGACCGTGTTAGAGACATAGACTCTCCAGCATGTCCTGAGTCCTCTTCAGGATCTCCTCACAGTTGGACAAGTCCAGAACACCTCCCTGGGGAGGGGTCCAGGGTCCATCTATACCAGATGTATGAACCACCTCAACTGGCTCCTCTGGATGTTGAGGAGCAGCAAACATTTACATATTTCAGCTTCAAATTTTATGGGAACTGAACTCTGGACTTTTTTAATTTTATTAAGAAAAAATCTTTAAGATGTTTTTTTGTTCTTCTGAAAGTGATTCGTTGATTTTTATTTATTTATTTCAACTACAATTTATGAACTTTCTCTAAATATGGTTACTTTAACTTGAAAAGGCAAAAACACAACTACATGTTTGAAACTGGTCGTTTAAAGCAATGTGAAGGTTGTGGCCACATGTGAGTGTGTTGTTTTTCTGTTCATCGTTCAGAAACGTGTCACAGGTTGTGTTGTCTAACCTCCACCTGCATGTCTGTCTCCTGTTTGCAGAGGAGGGCATCAATCACGAGTGCAAGCTGTGTAACCAGATGTTTGACTCACCTGCCAAGCTGCTCTGCCACCTGATCGAGCACAGCTTTGAAGGCATGGGAGGAACCTTCAAGTGTCCCGTCTGCTTCACAGGTGAGACACACACGTCCTCCTTCAAGGACAGTCCCCCATCAAATGATCATTCCACCCAATCTGCTGGCATCATTGGAGCTTCTTCTTCTTTCAGTTGTTCCCTCTTCAGGGGTCTCCACAGCTAGTCCTCCTCCATCTCACTCTGTCCTCTGTGTCCTCCGTCCTCATTCCAACTACCGGTACATGTCCACTCTAACTGCATCCATTTATATTCTCTTTGTCTTTGTCCTGGCAGCTGCACCTCTAACATCCTTCTACCAATATAACCACTGTCCCACTTCTGGACATGTCCAAACCATCTCAGTCTGGTCTCTCTAACTATATCTCCCAGTTGTTCAACATGTGCTGTACCGCTGATTATCTCATTCCTAATAGTTTCCATCCTTGTCACTCCTATGGAGAACCTCAATATCTTCATGTCTGCCACTTCTAGTTCTGTCTCCTGTCTTTTTGTCCATGTCTCTGTTTCCATACCAAGGAGAACCTCAACATAGCTTCCTTATATAAATTCAATGAGCATTTACTGACTGACATTTTGTGATTGTATTGATTGCATTGTATGTAAATGGATTGAATTCACCATCATTGTTTTGAAATCTGACCTGTATGAATGTGTATTTTTTTTATTGTATTGTGCCCTGAGACGACAATTCATAAATACAATTGAATCAGGTAACCATGCAGAAAAAGTATAATAAATGCCCAAGTTTTTTTAAGGTCTAATGAACCATACATTATGTATGTTAAAGTATTTAAACCCATTGAAACTGTTCTTACATTGTTTGCTAACTTTCATTGAGGTTAAAGACCTCCTTTGTGAGGTCCTCCTGGGCCTGAAGGCAGCCTAGCATGCAGGTTTTTGGACTGTGGGAGGAAACCAGAGTACCCAGAGAAATCCCTCGAGGAGAACATGTACACTCCACACAGAATGACCCCGGTCCAAACCAGCTGTTTTGTTAGGCAGCAGTGCTAACCACTAATCCTTCGTACTGCCATATTCAACAGTTTTTCTGTTGATTTGGACTTAACTGACCCCAGCAACACCCCATAGAGCCTATAGAGATCCTGTAGACCTAGTCCATTTCCTGGTTTCCTGACAATTAACATGTCTTAAAAGTGACCGAGAAGGAAACAAGATGAGGAAGAGTCTTTGCAGAGGAAGAGGAGCAGTCCTCAGTTCCTGCTGTAAAACCTGCTCATGGTCTTCTGTCTTTAGTGAAAGCATCAGTCGAGGCTTTTGTTTCTCTTTGTTCTCTTAGTGGAGCACAGAAACCACCTCTGGAGCAAAGCAACAGACAGAAAGGATGAAAGAATCGTTTCAAGTTTCAAATGTAAAGCATTCAGAGTTAGCTTGTAAAACAGCGTCTTGAGTTTTTTCACGTTAATCCTGTGAGGTGGGAGGATGTGTAAAACTACGTACCTGCTCCAGGAACAGGAAGTACCATCAAACGTGTGAAATCTGCCACAAAATGTCAAACAACCCTTTTGGATGCATCTTCATTGTTTGGATGTTCTCAGGTTTGATCCAAAGTTAAGAAGGGTCCTCAGATCACCGAAATCCGAGCCCAAGTTGATTCAGAACCTGAGTGTAACTGTGAGTTCAGCCCCGTCGGGCTCTGAAAGCTTCACCTGCAGCACCCCCTAACCTTTTCCTCTTCGTCCTTCTCCCAGTGTTTGTGCAGGCCAACAAGCTGCAGCAGCACATTTTTGCCGTGCACAGCCAGGAAGACAAGATCTACGACTGCTCTCAGTGTCCGCAGAAGTTCTTTTTTCAGACGGAGCTTCAGGTAAGACACCATCTTTTACGTTGACTCCGTTTTCTCCTTCACCTGTTTTGGACAAACGAGGAAAAACATGGGGCAAATTTAAAATCTGATCTAAATGACACCCCCTCGGTAATTATTCAGCCTTTTCCTCTGTTCCTTCCTTCCTCTCTGTCCGTCTCTCTTCATGGGGTCTTGGCAGGGTTCTGGCACGTCATTATGATTCAGACCCATCAGTGGGTATAAGTCACGCAGAGTGGGTCCTGAGCCAGCTGTGGTCATCCTTCTGAGAACAAAAACCTTCATTTTTAACTAAATCAGCTAAAACACCATCAGATCGTATAAAATATAAGCAGCTTAGCTAAAAGGCCCCAAATCAGCTCAAATAAATTTTACCTGGCTAAATAACTACCAAGTTGGCTAAAACACACCTAGTTTAGCTAAAATCTTAAAAAGATATCCTAAAACACTACCAGCTCTGTTAACAAACACCTAGATAAGCTAAAGTCATACCCAGATCAGCTAAAACACACCTTGCCTAGCTGAAGTCATACCCAGCTAATTTCAAAAATACAATTTTCATTGTTTTTGTTTCACAAACCAGATGACATTCCCATACCTCTATCATGTCAATACTCAAAGTTTGGTACCTGAGAGTGTGTTGGGGGTGGGGGGAGATGCAGAATGGGCTTGTTTGTGTGTACTGTATTTTTCACTGTATAAGTAACGTTCTTTTGCATAATTTGCACGCCCTGCGACTTATACGCTGAAGCGACTTATTTATGGAATTTTTTCCCATATTTATAAACCAATTTTGGCTGAGATATGACCGTTTTCATTCATTCCGACTGCAAATATTGAACACTACCATTTTCAGCCGCTAGATGGCAGTCGAGCAGTGTGGCATGCGGTTGTGTCATGTACTAGGTAAAAGTGGCTATTAATAACACAATCGGCCTGCCATAGCCTGCAACAGTCTCTGCCTGGAGCAACAGTCAAATCAGCTTCATTTTGCTGCGCCGCCCTGGCGAAATGAAGCTGATTTGACCATTGAAGTGCATTTATTAAGTAAAAGTTAGACTGAGACACACCTTTACTATAAAGTCGACTTAACAAATAATTGTTTTTAAATGTTAATCTTGTTCAATTCTTGTTAAAGTCCTCCCGTGCAAACTCCCGCAGCTGCCATTTGGTAGTCAATCGATTTTTGGCGCAACACCGGCCCACATTTTTGGGTTGTTAGTGGTGACGCATAATAGAAGAAACATATTTATGGATTTTTCCTTTTTATCAAACATACTGGACCAATGCGGATTATAGGGTGGTGCAACGTTTACGTGGACAACACGGTATTTGTGTGAGTTGCTGCTGCCTGGTCTGATAGAGAAGACTCTGACTTCTGTCAGGGATGATATGAAGTCCAGCTCACCGGCACCCGAAAGTCTCTGCAGCCTGGACACAGCTGCATCTTCTGAGATCCTTCAGCCCCTCTTCCCATCTGTGAAACCTTTTCTGTGTACAGTTCTGCTCCCCCACCCTCTCCATCACCCACTCTCCCATCTCTGCATGTCTCTGAACGTGGTCCTGCCACACTTTTCTCCTTCTCTTCCCATCGTCTTCTGACTCCCCCTTCTGTCCCAGAAGAACCAGCCCCTATGCATATTTTAGCCCCTCTCCTCTCTTCCTCTCTCCTCTGCATCTCCCCAGTGTCCCATAAATAGTGCAGACGTAAGCTAGTAAATAAGAGATGTTTCTCTCTCTCTCTGTGTGTAAATAAGAAATGTGGTCCTGATCGCTCAGGTCCTGTTGGATCTCTGCTCTACTCCCAGACTTCACAGAAGACACAGTCTTAGTTTTGCATTTGTTGATACTCTTTTCTTTCTTTCTGCTTTTTTGTTGTTGTTTGTTTATTTTCTTGTCAGTTACCCTGACTATAGCATAAGTTTTGCACATATTTTATATTGGAATCATTAAAGATGCTTTCTATCAACAAAACCCCATGTTTGCATTCATGAAACATTAGAGAAACGTGTAATAAGTAAGATTTTAAGATGCAAATAATATCAGTACTGCATCAGCAGTACCCCTTGTTAAATCACTTCTCTAACTCATCATCTTTATGTCCAAGATCTGAGACAGGCACTTCTGCAGGTTCTGCTATAACATTTCTACGAATCACCACCTCTTTCATAAATTTCAACACAAACCTTCTACCGGTGTATAGGAGTTAAATGTGCACATGCAAAAAGAAAAGGAACAGTCCTATGATTCTATTCAATCCTGCAGTGATGTCATTGGTCAGTGGAAGGAATACTTCTCGGACCTTTGTAACCCACTCACTTTTAGTGCTTGCAGCCATTTTTTCAATCTTATATTTTCACTTTGTCCACCGTTTTGGGACTGTGTGTGAAATCTCGTGAACTTTTGTTGGATTTGAGTTTTTATTGACAAAACATGGCGGCTCTCATCGTTTGAGAGAGCATGTGTATGACTGAGTAAGTTCAGAGTTGCTGCAGGTGGGCATTAAACTATTTTAACTCATTTAATTTTTTTTGTTGCTGTCATATAATTACTGGTATGCTTTTCAGCTTTTAGATGTCTCTATTCTGTGAGAAACTGCTGTATTTTGTGCTTAAAGTCTGGAAACGAATTGGCCAGGCTTCCTATGATGGTGACCTACCACTAGACTTCAGGCCCAAAGAACCCAGAGTCTGAATAATTGGATCCGTTTTGTGCAGTAGGAGGCGCTGTAGCCTGCTCACTCCACACACACAATAATCTTTACATATACTAAAGTACCCTCCCTAAAGACTTACCGGTACTGTATTTAGTCTTTATTGACTTGTTGAACTGTTTAACCCCTTGAACTTATCTGGACTACTGCCCTGGTTTTGGTCTCTTAATACCAGCATTTGGATTTAGGAGATCTGTTCATTTAGCTATTGAAAGATTTAGTATTTATTGACATAATGAACCAGTTCATACATTGGTGACAGTTTTTTTATATATATATTGTAAATAACTTCTCAACTTTAATACAAATCACCATATGCAGAGCTTTACTGTTTCCTGTGTGTTCTTAAATGAAACCAGAATCCTTCATTTGCCAAAACTTAGAATCTTCTGATAACTAGCCTACCATTACTGCTGAGTGATCACCACTTTACCTTATCATTAGCATCTGAATGATATATGCTACACCTTCTCAATCCCACCAACAGGAAGAAACTGAGTCAGGGGACTTTGGGGCTGGTCTGTCTCTAACCATGGCTGAGGTCGTCAAGGTACTTCAAAAGCTCCATGGCAGCGGCAGAGCTCAGCCCTGATTTCCTTAAGGCTCTGGATGTTGCTGGGCTGTTTTGGTTGACACGACTTTGCATCATCGTATTGACATCGGGGGCAGTGTCACTGGATTGGTAGACTGGGGTGGTGGTTTCCCACTTCAAAAAGGGGTGTGCTCTAATTATAGGGGCATCACTCGCCTTAGCCTCCCTGATGAGGTCTATTCATGGGTAGTGGAGAAGTGAGTCAGATTTGTTGGTTGAACCTCAGATCCAGGAGGAACAATGCTGGTTCTGTCCTGGCCGTGGAACAATGAACCAGCTCTTTACCCTCTCTAGGGTCCTTGAGGGGTTATGGGAGTTTGCCCATCCAGTGTACATGTGTGTTGTGGACTTGGAGAAGGCATTTGACTGTGTTCTTTTAGATACACTGTGGGGTTGCTCCAAGACTATGGGATTGAGGGTCCATTGTTACAGGGCTTTCAGTCCTGATACAAGTAGTTTGAGAATTTGGTTCCCATTCCTGGCAGTAAGTCAGACCCCATCAGGGTGGGAGTTGGACTCTGTCAGGGCTGCTCTTTGTCACAGATTCTGTTATTTTATGGACAAAATGTCTCTGTGCATCCAGGGAGCAGAGAGAGTTTGGTTTGACAGCCTCAGGATTCCATCTCTGCTATTTGCAGATGATGTAGTCCTGTTGGAGTCATTTATCTTCAGCTCTCATGTTGTGGTTCACAGCTGAGTGTGACAAGGCTCGGATGAGAATCAGCACTTCCAAATCTGAGGTCATGGTTCTCAGTCAGAAAAGGGTAGATTGCTCTCTTCTGGTCAAAGGTGAGGTTCTGCCTCAAGTGGAGGGGTTCAAGTACCGTGGGATCTATTGATGGATCGATGAATGGACAATTGATGACTGGACGGATGATGGAGGGATGAATGATAGATCGCTGGATTAGATAGATGGATGGATGAGTGGATTATGGATAGATGGGTGGAGTGGTGGATGATGGATGGATGAATTATGGATGGATGGATGAAATGATGATAGATGGATGGCTCATGGATGGGTGGAGTGGTGGATGATGGATGGATGAATGATGGATGGATGGATGGATGAAAGGATGATAGATGAATGGATCATGGGTGGATGGGTGGATAAACAGGTGATGTATGGATTTCTGAATTGGATAGATGGATGGATGGATGGATGATGAATGGATGGATGATGACTGGATGGATGGATTATGGATGGGTGGAGGGATGGACAGATGATGTATGGATTGCTGAATTGGATAGATGGATGGATGATGACTGGATGGATGGATGATGAATGAATGGGTGATGGATGGATGGATAATGAATGAATGGATGATGGCTAGATGGCTGATGAATGAATGGATGATGATGGATGGATGATGGTAATGGTAAATGGAGCTTATTTATATAGTGCTTTCCAGCCCCCTGTGAGGAGCCCCAAAGTGCTTTACAATACCAACC
>JARVJN010000002.1:8933239-8944742 GCA_031763805.1 Argolebias nigripinnis
GCGGAGTTGCAGGTCAGCCAGAGAGCAAGGGGGAGGGACCAGAAAGGTGTCTGTTCAAAAATTTTCTAAGTCCCAGCGTTTTCCAGAAACTACGTACTGCAGCTTTAATAAAGTAGAAACAAAATATTAAAAAAATTCTGAAAATTTTTAAGTGTCAAAAAGACGTTCTAACTGCAGATTATTTATGTAACTTGTCAGTAGAACGTTGAGCCTGCTCTAAAGCTCATGTTTATTTTATTTTACATTAAACAGGAACATTTTAACCAAATGAGTTTCATGTTTAAAAGAAAAATACCTCAATCATGAGAACAAAATGTACCAAACATCTTTAGTAAATTTTCAAAAAAGTTTTGCACCTAAACATTAAAAGATCCTCATGAAAATGTATCTACAATCTGATCATTTGAGTCAGCTAAAACTTGGAGTTTCAAAATAAAAAGTATGATGGAATGCTGAGAGAGGTCAAAAGTTCACACTGTTAAGTTCAGGGTCTCCCACTGTGTGGGAACTTTGACCGTTCCTGCTTCATAGTTTTAAAAAATAGTTCTTAAAACCTTTTCCATTTTTTAAAGAGCTTCATGCATTTTTATTTACAAAGATAAAACGTTTTCCTGAATTCTTCAGGCTGAAGCTTCATTTTAAACTAAAAATGTTTCAGACATTAATGATGTGTAACACTTGATACTACATTTTCCATCATGCAGCCAGTCTTCAAACACCACTCAAACATCTAAAAAACACAAAAATAAAAACTAAACCTGCAGCTTGACCCAGCTGTCAGTCTGACTCTGACCTTTGACCCCTCTCCGGACCCTCCAGGTTGGGCACAAAGCTGATGCGGCTGGTGAAGGACCGCGGACGGATGGAGCAGCTGGCTGCAGGAGGAGTCCAGCCCCCCTCTAGACTCCGAGACATAGAGATGGAGGAGATGCTTGAGGAGCTCCAGGAGAAAGTCAGGGGTCTGCAGGCGGAGAAGGGGGAGCTGAAACAGCGCCTTCTGGTGGCCAAACAGCAGCTCCTCAGCTCGCAGGGCCATAGGCCATCGCCGTACGGACACGTCCTGCCCCGGGTCAACTCAGGGCTGAAGAAGTTCAGAGACAACATGTCCTCTCCGTCTCAAATGCGTCCCAGAAGTGAGTCCAGATTGTCTATGTTCAGTTTATTCATTCCCAGCAGAATCACCATCTGAACCCAGAGTTCATGACAGGACATGTGTTCTCTCTGAGCCGCGCTGGACTTTGTCTCCTGCAGGTCTGAGGAGTCTGGATGAAGCTGGAAGACCTCCGGCGGGTCAGCTGCCTCGATATGGTCACAGTTTGCTAGAGGAGGCCAGGGCCGAGATCCGGAACCTGTAAGTTCTTCTGCCGAACCGCAGCAGTGAGTCTGTGTAAAAACTGTATACTGTATTCTGTGAACGATGAGTCAGCATTTTAGAACACTGATTCAGCGTTCATGCTGTTGTTTTCTTGTTTAGTTTCTTTTTTTATGTTTTATGCATCCATTCCATTCTAGAGTTCTTCCCGTCCAGAAAGTACTGGTGTGTTCTAAGAACCAGAATAATGTTTTGAAACAGTAGTACCTGTCTGTGCTCACTGTGTTTACATATAGAGCTGAGCAGGACAGAATCACTGGTCGACCCAGGTTCAGCCCGGTAGAGGAACAGCAGCTGAGTGGTTCTGTAAAGTTCTGGCTGTCAGGTATTGAAGTTCTTTTGTGTTTCGTGGCATTCCAGAGAAAATGAGGTGGAATCTCTGCATAGCCGAATAGAGGAGATGGCAGGAGCGTCAGAGCAGCTGAGGGAGGAGCTAAGGAGGAAGGAGGCGGAGCATGAGAAGCACCTCCAGCAGCACACCACAACTCTCAGGTGTGTGCCAGAACATTTGGAGCTCCCAGCTGTGAACAAACGTCTCACCTGCTGTTCTCTGTCAGGTCGCACGTCGGCAGCAACATGTCGATGATCAAACTGCAGAAACAGCTGGATGACAGGTCCAACTCTGTGACGGAGCTGGAGGGACGGTTCCTGCAGCTGCAGGAGGTGAGACGGGTCCTCAGAAAAACTGATGTACTGTAGACAAGGTGTGATGATCCAGATGATGAGGTCACCTGTGGTTTCCAGGCTCAGAGGACTCTGAAGTTGAGTCACGACGCTGCAATGGAGAGGGTGGACAAGCTGTCAGCTCAGCTGAAGAACGAGCGGCTGAAGAGTCTGGAGCTCAACAAACAGCTGCAGACCAAGAGCCTCACCAAGATCCACGTGGAGCAGGTGAAACACCTGCATCAGCTGAGCAGTTACCATGGTTACCACAGCATCAAATCACTCCTCACTTTTTTTGTTTTCTGTTGTTTTACAGCTGCAGCAACAGATCAGTGAGCTGGAGCAGGAGAGAGAGCTGCTGAAGGAGGACAATAAAAAACTGCTGAACAGGTGAGCAGCTAAACAGGTGAGCAGCTAAACAGGTGAGCAGATAAACTGGTGAGCAGATAAACTGGTGATCAGGTAAACAAATGATCAGGTAAACAAGTGAGCAGATAACAGGTGAGCAGATAAACAGGTGAGCAGATAAACTGGTGATCAGGTAAACAAGTGAGCTGGTAAACAAGTGAGCAGGTAAACAAGTGAGCAGATAAACAGGTGAGCAGATAAACAGGTGAGCAGGTAAACAAGTGAGCAGGTAAACAAGTGAGCAGATAAACAGGTGAGCAGGTAAACAAGTGAGCAGGTAAACAAGTGAGCAAGTAAACAAGTGAGCAGATAAACAGGTGAGCAGATAAACAGGTGAGCAGATAAACAGGTGAGCAGGTAAACAGGTGAGCAGGTAAACAAGTGAGCAGGTAAACAAGTGAGCAGATAAACAAGTGAGCAGATAAACAAGTGAGCAGATAAACAGGTGAGCAGATAAACAGGTGAGCAGATAAACAGGTGAGCAGATAAACAGGTGAGCAGGTAAACAAGTGAGCAAGTAAACAAGTTAGCAGATTGTTACGTGTGCTTGTTCAGGTGTGTCAGCCAATCCTGTCTCTGTTGATAAAAAAAGGGTTACAGTATTAAAACACACACTTATCTGACTCCAATACGTATACTTAACTCATTCAATGTTGTTGGTTTCAGGCGTGAGTTTCGAATTAACTCTATTTTTATTACACAGATCAGATCAAGAACAGTTTTCAGAAATAAATGTAATTAGAGTTTGAGAGAGTCAGAATTTTTTTATTTGTCAGACATGTGGTACATGCGGTGGAACAAAATTGTGTACACAGGTTTACACAGTGAGTCTCTGGGTTCAGAAATTTATCCCTAACGCCAACAAAGTTGATGCTGCTTCAGGAAGCCTGAACTGACCTACTTCTGCCCTGAATCCACTTTAAATGGTGTTAAAATGTCAGTTGATCTGGTGAGCTGGATGTTCTCTGTGTTCCACGGTTCTGCCCGTTCCCACACAGCTGCGAGTTCAGCCTTGGGATGTTTTTCCCGTTATCAGGACGAGTAACAAACCTTTCACTGAAATGTAGTGAAACAAGAGACACAGAATGGAAGAGAGAGAACACCCATACAGCCTGCCTGCTTAATTAGTTTTATCTTAGCATGAACATTCCAGAAAAATGCAACTTGTATTCTAAGCTGAAGTACTGCAGTTCTCCAGTTTTGAACTTCCAGCTCTGTCTGCTTCCAAGAACTGTCTGCAAAGAACAGAAAACACACAGCTTTTCTTAATACCTCTTATTTAACGACTATGGAGCAAAACAACACACTTTAACTCTTATTTGATTATATCAGTAATGTTTTAAAGTAGAACAATCAAGCATTAAAATGAATATTTGATTCACTGTTGGCAGCGCCTTCGATGTCTCTCAGCAGCAGAAGTGGAAGCTTCAGGAGCAACAGCTGAAGTTACAGATCGCTCAGCTGGAGACCGCGCTCAATGCCGACCTCGCCGACAAGAACGAAATCCTGGACAAGATCAAAGCTGAGAGGGGTGAGTTAGCGTGTCGCACTGATTCTGGTGTGGTTCAGTTCATCTTCGTGTGAAGGACAGCAGCTCACAGGAGATCGTTTCATGTTTGTTTGTGACTGCGGACCAGACAAAAATGAGCAGCTGACAGAAGAAAATCAGAAACTTCACATTCAGTTTCTGGAACAGAAGCAACAGGTGGAGGAACTGAAGAACCGCCTGGAGTTCCACAGCAGAGTGAGCCGCTTCAGAACCAGAACAAATTCTGAGATTCAGTGAGAACTAACATCCTGACGTTTCTGTGTTCTTTACAGGAGAACGATTACAGCGTGGCTGAGCTCACCGAGGCACTGCTGCTCATCAAAGTAAGGCTTAACGAAATTAAACACTTTTGTTTTTGTTACATCCTCACTTCACTCTCACCGTGTCGCCCCTCAGAAACGTAAATCCCAGAAGAACGGAGATCTGGGCTTCCTGTCAGAGGTGGAGGAGAACAGCAGCACAGAGAGCTCCATGATGGAGCTGCGAGCTGCTCACGCTGAAACCATCCAGGAGCTGGAGAAGACCCGGAACCTCCTGAACCTGGAGAGCCGCATCAGCAAAGACCACAAGGTGGAGGAAGGCGGTCCCAACTTATCTTCTTGATCCTCATTTACATCACATTCATAGATGAGCAGCAGGAAATGTTGCACCTACATCCATCAACGTTCTTCTCTAACGCTCAGCAGGACTTCATTTGTAATAATCTTAACTACAACAAAGGCAAACTCTTATTTTGAAGAGTCTCTAGGTCAAAGCTTCTTCCTGTTTGCTCTTTCAGTTTAACTTTATAAACCCTGAATCCTGTCGACCCTCTGACTGAATCCTCTTGAACATTAAAGGTCAGATAAGAGGCAAGATGATGTCTGAGGTTCTACAAGGGCGGCCATGATGGAAACATAGAAGACAGAAAAGCATGCTGGGTAATATAGAAGACCCACCATCTGCTGAGCCACTGCCGTAGTGATTCCAGCCTTTTTTAGAGAAGCAGAAAGGCAGCACTTTATGCCCCACACCAACAGCCTCTGTGTGAAAACTCAAAAGTCTTGACCCACGAGCAGCAGACGGTTCTGTTCATCACACGTTTATTTTTAAGTTTCTAAAATGTTTTATGGAGGAGTTCAATAAAGCCTCTCCTTCCAGATTAGGAGAAAAACAAGTTTCTGTGTTTAAAAATGGAAGTCATACAGTGAGAGTCTAGATGTGTGCACTCTGACCTCTGACGGGATTTGGGAGAAAACTATCAGTCCTTTAGATGCTGTTTGTAAGAAAACAACAATACCATTGGTGGTAGTTGATCGCTAAAGAAGAGTTAAGTGTGTGGGATAACAATTTATTATAATTATGAAAAGTTTAGACAGCTCAGAACATGGTGACATTGTCATGCTCTGAAGTTGAAAACAGTCCTTAAAGACAAGAGGAAAGGTCTGAGGGGTCACAGTTTGCATACTTTCTGTGTTTCTTGTTCTCGAGTCTTTATTGAATCCTACGTGACCTGTTTCCTGTTCTGTTGGTCATCAGGCGGAGCTGGACGTCGTGGTTCAGAGGATGAACAGTAGCAGAACCGAGTATGAGCAGAAACTGGCCCATCAGGCTCAGCTGCTGGAGTCCAGGGCAGCAAAGATCACCAAACTGGAAGGTATTTTCATCCAAACGGCAGACTGATCGCAGTTCAAACCTGAGGACATGGGACTTTTTCTGTCTGCAAACATGAACAGAGCAGAAACTAACATATGAGGCAAACGGTCCAAACCAGTTAGCTGGAAACAAGGCTGTAAGATGATGAGATGGAGAACAGAGAACAGTTTTGGAAAACTTTTAAATACACTATACCAACAAATGTGAAAGCACAGCAGGGAAACTAGTGTCAAAACATTTTTAAATAAATATAAACCTTAGTTTCAGAGAAGCTTTGATGGGATTCTCAGACTTGATCATTCTCATGTACGTGCAGAGGATCTTATTGTTAAGTTCTGAGAGGAGTCCCGTGGTTTCAGCTGTCCAACAGCTCAGACTCTGTTCAAATGTTCTGAGTCGACATTTGGACTCAGGACAAATATTTGTCTGAACGCTGAATCAGCATTCACACTTCCTGTTTCTTATTGTTCAATATGTTTATTCGCAATCCAACTACTTCTGCATGTTTTGTGCTTTAAAAAAAATCTGTATATCAAAAAGTTTGGCTCATTCAGGAGATTTTAGGTTTTTGTAACTTTAATACTTATTTACTTTTTTACTTTATTTACAAATATTTTATGCATTGAAATACATTGAGATCTCTTTAGTTCCTTCAAAAACATCTTTCTGAAATCTAACAAGGTTCAATCAGGTCCTCTGGACGCACCTGGCTCAAGCTCATTAGATTCATCTTACCTGCATTATTGATCAGCATCACGATATCTTCTATTTTTATCTTCTTAAGCTACTTTTACTTTTTAGCTACAGTTCTGGTACCTTTTGTTATACCACCTGTCTGCTGCTCTTAGTTTTTATTCACCCTCTCCTACTAATAGCATTTAGCTACCATTCGACTACATTTAGCTTTCAAGCAGATGTTAGATATTTTTGTTACCATTCTGCCTTTTTTTTGCTTTTAGCCAGGCTTTTACTACTTTGAGCTTCTAGCTAGATTTTTCTTACTTCCTATTTAGCTACTTTCTGCTTGTACGGTAGCTAACTTTTGGCTACTCCAGCCTTTTAAATTCAACCTTTATTTATACAGGTTCGTCTCATTGAGCCTCAGGGACTCTTTTAAGATAGAGACCTGATTTTAACAAAGAATAATGACAACAGTAGACGATCATTAAAAAAAGCATACAAATTGAGAAGGACAAATAAAAGAAAATGGTATTAAAAAAACAAAAGCAGCTAGGTTGTAAGGCGATGTATGATACTAAAAACAGGAACATATCTGCGTTGGTTTTTCCCATGAACTTAACAGATGTTTAAAGCCGCTTAGAGAGGTAAAGGTCGAGAGCTTCAGATCTTTTTGCAAGATATTCCAGGAAACAGGAGCAAAGTAGGAGAAGGCCCTAGTTCAGGACTAGTTCAGTCCTCGCTGAGGGGACAATGAATGTAACAATGTCCTGAGAGAACATCAGAACAAGCGTTCAATACAAAAACAACTGGAGTTTATTTGTTTTTGTATTGAACGCTTCTTCTGATTTTATCATGTCCTGGATGACTGAGAATCTTCACCAGCATAATGTCCTGAGAGCGCACGTTGTAGCTGCACTCACACAGTAACATATAGGAGGAGATGTATGAAGGCAGCAGACCGAGAAGTGATTCAAAGATGAAAATGTACCAGTGAGAGAGTCTGTGTGAAGTTAATGATGACCAGTTAACCAGTCAATACAAGGTGCAGTGGTGGGTACGGTAACTACAAGTAGGTAGTTAGGTAGTTTTAGCCACATCTTGCTACTAATGGCATTTAGCTACTGTTCTGCTACAGTTAGCTATTACTTTTTCTGCTTTTAGTTACAATTCTGGTACTTTTAGCTTACATTTAGTCTTTTGGTAAGTTTAGCTTTTAACTATTGTTTTGTTACATGTAGCTTCAGTTAGCTTTTTGCTACTTTTAATTTTTGGTTTGGGTTTTGCTTATTTTGGCATTTAATTAGCATTTTGCTTCTTTCTGCTTTTAGCTGACATTCAGCTCCTTTTAGCTTTGACGACTCAGTTCCAGCTTGTTCAGTGGGTTTCAGTTGTTGTTCAGCTCTGTATTTAAAAAAAAAAGTGATTTCTTTGGTTTCATTCCTGGAATTTGCAGCATTGATTTAGTTCTGTTTCTTCTCCTCAGCTCAGCTCAGAGACATCGCTTATGGCACCAAGACCTACGTCTTCAGACCAGATCTCCCAGGCGACGTTGAGGAGGACGAGTCTGATGAAACTCTTCACCTGGAAAGTGGAGAAAACGTCCTGGAGCTCCAGATCGTGGGCGCCACACTGACTCCGCCTGCCCTGCAGACGCTGGGCGATGCAGATCCCTCCACTTTCTGCACCTACTCCTTCTATCTGTTCGAGCTGCACGCCACTCCGGTGGCAACGGGCTGCAGTCCCAAATACGGCTACACCTCCAGATACGTGGTGAGCATGGACGAGGACTTCCTGGACTACCTGCACAGGTGTTCGGTCACGGTGGAGCTGCACCAGGCGCTGGGTCTGGACTGGAGGACCGTGGCAAAGGGACAGCTGCGGATGCAGCAGCTGATGGAGCGAGACGGGAAGGTTCACGGCAGCATCCCACTGGTCGGTGGGTCTCATCTGAATGAAGCACAAAACCAAACGGACTCAGTGAGGAGCTGAAAAAAAGCTAAAACTAGTAAAAGGCTCATATAGAAATCATTAAAAAAGCAAGCTAAAGGCTAATTAACAAAAAAGAAGATAAAAGACTGAAAGAATTGAAGAAATCTTAATGATTACTATGGTGTTACTATTTGTTTCAAACTTTTACCTGAATGAGCTGAATGTTTTAATTTATAACTGGCACAATAGCACAAAGTAGTGTGACTGCTGACCCAGCATTCACAAACTAAAAGGACTGACCAGAGCCACAGGATCCAAATTATTTCTGATCTGGACTCAAACTGGTCCTGCACAGAACAATGAAAGGTGTCCATCTTTAAATTATTTTACAGCTGAAACAAAAACTGCCAAAATGTTGTTTTAACCCAAAGATAAAATAAAACAACAACAAAAAACAAATCTTAATGCAACCAAAGGCAACATTTAAAACAGCCTTTGAAACCTGAGGTTTTCTCCAGAGAAACTCCTGATTCATTTATTTATTATTGTTATTACTTCCTGTTTATTCATATTTTATAAAAGATAAACATTCATGTGTTTTAAACTGATGCTCCAGGGGCGCCCGACCTGAGAATTATTTGCTCAACCTGCTGCTCCTCTCTGAACGAGCTGCTGCAGCTCTGAGCTTGGTCCTCCTGGATAAATCCTGAAAACCCGTCTGTGTTTGTCAGGAACAAACGAGGAGGTCCGCAGCTTTGGCTCCCTGGATTACTGGGTCAGACTGAAGCTCCCCGTGATGGAGACGGTCCAGCTGTACCGAGAGAAGCTGAAGGATGCCGAGTTCATTCACTCTGACCTCCGTCCACTCCCACAGGTACTCCCCGTCACACGTTGTTGCTGCTTCCTATGTAATCTGATTACAGACCTGCTGGTAAAGTTCTTGTTGATTAATAAATCAGGTGACGGGCTCGACTTTATCAGATGTTTTAAGTATTGCCCTTCAGTTTTTCCTTCATTATTTCTTCTGTCTGTGTGACATCATCTACAGCCATCAGACAGCAGCTGGAACCAACTCTCCATCACCATCCAGCGCTGCTCAGACCTCCAGTCCAGAACCTCCCAGCAGCCCAGTCCTTATGTCTTCTACAAGTTCTTCAACTTCCCCGACTACCCCACCTCCACCGTTAATGACCGCTGCAACCCCGAGTTCAATGACCTCAAGTCCTACTCAGTCCCGATGGACTTGGCTCTGGACCGGTACCTGAGGTCCGCAGTGCTTCAGTTCTATGTGTTTGACTACAAAGAGGAGCAGAGCGACACGTACCTGGGGAAGGCCCGAGTACCACTGCTGCCTCTGACTCAAGACCAGGTGGTCTCTGGTAAGCTTAACTGGTTTATAAGAACTTCTGAAACTGGACCACATCAGCTTCTTGTTTTCTATTTCTTCTCATCACAAACCTGCAAGTTCTTCATGTGAGAGGTCAGAAACCAATGAAAGATGCTTCAAACAGGAAGTTCAATTAACTCAGACTCAATGGGTCCTCAGGTGTGTTTGAGCTGGCTGATCCTTCAGGACTCCCTG
Organism: Argolebias nigripinnis; assembly: GCA_031763805.1. Lineage (NCBI taxonomy): Eukaryota > Metazoa > Chordata > Actinopteri > Cyprinodontiformes > Rivulidae > Argolebias > Argolebias nigripinnis. The sequence continues at coordinate 8,943,059 of JARVJN010000002.1, forward strand.
CCGGCTGCATTGAAGTAACGCTGAGGTGGAAGTCGACCTACCTGCCTCCACCAGGCGTCATCACAGCAGCTGAAGAGCCCAGAGTTATTCCAGAGAAGGAAGAACAGAGAACGGAGGAAGCAAAGACAGACCCAGAACCGAAGGACGTCTTGCTGCAGGACAAGAAGGAAGACAGAGGGCTTGTTGACCGCAACATTTGCTCTGCTGCTGCTGCCAAGGTCAAGAGTTTAAGTTGTTTGTGCTGCAAGACAACGTAAGCTCAGTTTGATTTGTTACAATCCTTTACATCCTCATGACCATGCAGAGCTGACATGTTGCAGCACTGCTGCTTGGCTGGTGAATCACCAATAAAATAACATAAAGCTGAGAATTACTCCTAAAATATGTCTGATTTAACTGCAACACACAGCTAAGTGTTCATTCATGTTCTTTTTCTCAGGATCGCATCAAGTTAGTCACAACGTACAAATGTCTGAATAAAACTTCTCAAAGAAAGAGCAGCTCTGTAACAGATCTGCTCTTTCTTTGTCTTCGAGCAGCAATTTATTTAAATCTGTCCCACTCAGCAACATCACTCATAACACAGTGTTAGCTATTTTTTCTTATGTCAAACAGATTTCTACTCCAAATAAAAACAAAAATATTTATCCATCACTGATATTCTGTTCAGGGTCTCAAACCAGCCATTAGAGAGCAGAAGACAGTGTATCTCTGGTTCTGGCCCCAAGCCCAGGTAAATGGTGAGGGTTGTGTCAGGAAGGACATCTGCTGTAAAACCTTCTTACCAAAACTAACATGCAAGTTTATCAAAGCAACACCATGAGACAGAGGGAGAAGAGGAAAGTCAAAAATGTAGGACTGAGGGTGGCAACTCTAAATGTGGGGACAATGACAGGCAAAGGAAGAGAGCTGGCTGACATGATGCAGAGAAGGAAGGTAAATGGTAGGAATCCCCGTAGACTATGATGTTTGCAGATGACATTGTGATCTGTTGTGAGAACAGGGAACAAGTGGAAAAGAACTTGGAGAGGTGGAGGTTACACTTAAAAAAAAGAAATGAAAGTGAGCCATAGCAAGACGGGTGGTACATGTGTGAATTTATTTTATTCATTATATTTTTTATTTGACCTTTATTTAATCAGGACATTCTATTGGGAACAAGTTCTCATTTTCAAAGACAGCCTGGCTAAGAGGCAGCAGCTACAGAAGTGGTAAAACAGCAGAAGAACATGTAAACAACTACCGGTAACAGCCAAACCTCAAATTGTACAGACCAAAGGTATGGATGAAAATCAAAGAGCTAGAGCAGGTCCATGGTTCAAGAAAGTGAGATTTATAGATCAGCAGAAACAAGTTTGTCTGTCTGTGGGAGTGAAGAGAGGGCCAGTTCATCAGGAAGGACAGAGTGAGGACAGTTATGAATGCTGAATGGAGCTCCGGTGACAAATCAACTGGCTGCGTGATAAAGGGTGTCCACTTCTGTAGATGATGTCACCATAGTTGAAGAGTGAATGAGAGGGAGGCCGGTGGAACAGTGAAGCTACAAGGAGCAGAGGCCATAAAGATGCAAGACTTCCAGTACTTGGGATCCACTGTCCTGGAAAACAGGGAGTGTGGTAAAGAGGTGAAAAAGAGAGTCCAGGCAGGATGGAGTGGATGGAGAAAAGTTTCAGGAGTGATTTGT
>JARVJN010000002.1:8958245-8970650 GCA_031763805.1 Argolebias nigripinnis
TGTTAGAAATGCAGCTGCCAGGAGAAAGACAAAGAGGAGATATATGGATCGCTTAACAGACAGCAGCTGGCTCTAAACGATTTTTCCCTCCAAAAATAAAAAATTAAAATAAAAAAATTAAAATAAAATAAAAGTAGACAATTAAGCATCTTAGTGTAGTAATAATTAACATTTAGTGCATAACTCCTTGTATATTTCTACCACTCCCTGATGGATTATGCTAAATGCTTCAGACATTTTTTCATGATTCATTTCTAAGTCCACATTCATTCAACATTCATTTATTCAGGTTATATAATCTCACAGAGTCACGAGGACTCATTTTAAAGAGAGACCTGCTTTAGACAAAACCACACATACACACAACAACAAACTATCATAAAGTGCATATATAAAATGAAAAGTAGTGCTATACAGGTAAAACAAAATAAAATCAAGATACATTATGAAATGATGATGTTCGTTATGTTAAGATTTTTTTTAATTAATTAGCAGGAACAAATATGGGGGTTTCCAGATTATTTTGGGACATCAGGAACTGTTTGACTCATTATAATCCTGTTAGGGTTAATAATTAAAATGCAGAAATCGTGGTAAATGTACACGGCTTCTAAAAGGTTTGAGAATAGAAACTTTAGTACATGCAATTAAAAAAGGAACAGATCCAGGCTGAGCCATATATGTTACATGAAAAACAGTGCATTTCTCTAATGGGTCAATTTATGTGGAAGTAATAGTACGAAGCAAAATCCCCTCTTAGTGCTGGTAGACCCAACATATCAATGGTACCGGTACTATTAATGTATTATTGATTTATTATAGGTGCAATGACAGAATAAATAAAAAAATCATAAATAATCATGTGTTTTGGTTCAATCAACAAACTGTAAAATTATAATGTATAAATGTTTTAATTGTGATTTTTGGACATTCATATAAATTAGGTTAATATTGTTATTCTGTTTACAAACTATTAATGGTAGTTGGTAGCTTTAATGAAAGAAAGAAAAAAGATTGATTCTGGGGGTAATAAAAAAACCCCACATGTAACCAAGATAAATGTGTTGTTTTTTTAGCTCACACTATTGGCTAGTTCTCTAACTATCGTTCAGATTGGAGGCAAAGTGTTCAACATAATGGTACTTCCCCCAGTTACTTAACAGTCAACAATAGTGTACCACAAGGCTCAGTAGGACCCACCCTCTTTACAATCTACATAGGTACCATAATGTACTTTGTAGGTCAAAGCATCCCTGATGCAGCCTTACATGTCTATGCTGATGACACAGGTGTTTATTGTCGAGGTAAAACAGTTTCTAAGGTTTTCCAGCGTTTGCAATCCACTTTTCACATCATCCAGTCAGATTTGTTCCATCTAAAACTTGTCCTAAACACCATCAAAACCAAAGGGATGACTTTTTTCAAACAGGAAGTCATACCCACCATTGCACTCTGTATTGAGGAATTCCACTGACTTTTCAGAGGAGCCCAGCTGAATAAACATTATGTCATCATTTCAGGACTCTGGATTCGCCTGGGCTTTAGAAAATAAAGGTGATGGAACCTTCAACATTTCTGTTCTAGTTTTTAAATGTCATTTTTCAGTTTCAGAGCTGCAGAAAAATCAGCTGAAGATGAAAAGCTGAAGGATGATGAGTTTAGGTTAAGGAAACAAAGAAGTGAAAATTATCTAAAAACCTGGTTCTAATCATCAGCAGGGTCCTTATTACAAAATGCTTTACAGCAATTAAGTACAAACTGATTTTTTTATAAAGAATCATAAAATGAGAACAACAGCAACAAATTATATTAAAAAAACAAATGATAAGCATCTATGCTGAATGTGTTTCTGCAGCAACATGGGTTCTGACGAAGACGCTCGCTGGCTGGAGTGGGTCGCCAAACAGTTTGAGAGCATCGCAGGAGAGGACAAGGAGATCGACCTCCAAGAGTTTAAAACTGCCCTGAAAGTCAAAGAGGTGAGAAACGCCTGGAGCTGATGGATAAATTCAGATTTACTTTCAGAGCTGAAAGAAAGTCCAACCAGGAACAGACACATTAAATCAGATGTGTTTATCTTTGAAGTTTTTAGACCATGAAAAATGTGGAAGAATAAACAAGCTCAACCTGTACAAATTTTATTTGTTTAACATCTTGTAACCATAAAGGACAAACACAAAACAGAACATTTAGCATCTAATTCAGTGGGCACCGGCCCCACACATGTCCAAAACCTGTCTCACACTTGTCCCAACCTGTTCCACACCTGTCCAACATCGGTCCAAACCTGTCCCACACCTGCCCAAATCTGTCCCATACCTGAAAGCCGTGATGCTGTTAGTGACCTCCGCTCTCACCACTTGAAGCTCACCCTTAATAAAGGTGAGATCCTCTGCCAGGGCAGCCTTGATCTCAATCTAATTATCACCAAAATTTCTGTTCTTACTAAAACCAGAATGTACAACTTCAGAGCCGACCCGTCGGTCTCTCTGGAGCCTGGTGAGGACGGAGCCGATTCCCCGGTTCTAGAAGCACAATGGCTTGAGGCGGTGTCAGCCCCAGTGGTCGCAGAACCTCTGCTGAACCGTGAACCTCAGAGGATGGGTTGAATCTCTTCTGACCCGTGGGCCTATGAAGATGGGTTGAACCTTTTCTGACCCACGGGCTTCAGAGGAGGGGTTGAACCTCTCCTGACTCGTGGGTCTCAGAGGATGGGTTGAGCCTACCCTGACTTGCAGGCTTCAGAGGATGGGTTGAACCTCTCCTGACTCACGTGTCTAAGAGGATGGGTTGAAACTTTCCTGACCCGTGGGCCTCAGAGGATGGGTTGAACCTCTCCTAACCTGCGCTCTGTAGGCAGCAAGTTGCTTCTCCTCCTCTGGTTCTCCAGAGACACAGCAGCTCTCAGCATATTCTGCTACAAATGCTTTGTTTGTTTATTTGTTTGTTTTTGCTTGTTTGTGGTCAGTCCTTCTTTGCAGAGCGTTTCTTCTCTCTGTTTGATGCGGACCGGAGCGGGTCCATTAGTCTGGAGGAGTTGCTCAAAGCTCTGGACCTCCTGATCCACGGGACTGAGACCGACAAGCTCCGCTTCCTGTTCCAGGTCTACGATGTAGACGGTCAGTTTCACAGAACATAGACCTCCAGAACCAAAACACAGACCTCCAGAACCAAAACAGACCTCCAGAACCAAAACACAGATCACCAGAACCAAACACAGACCACCAGAACCAAACACAGACCTCCAGAACCAAAACAGACCTCCAGAACCAAACACAGATCACCAGAACCAAACACAGACCTCCAGAACCAAACACAGATCACCAGAACCAAACACAGATCACCAGAACCAAAACAGACCTCCAGAACCAAAACAGACCTCCAGAACCAAAACAGACCTCCAGAACCACAACACAAAATGTTTTAGATCATCAGTCTGATAGTCCTGAACTTGTTCCACTGACCTGCAGATATTGGGTCAAATAGTTCTGATCTTTCAGAATCTTCAGGGTTCTGTTTCTGAATGCCCTGGTTGTTTGTGCTGACAGGCAGCGGTTCCATCGACCCAGATGAGCTGAAAACGGTTCTGAAGTCGTGTTTGCAGGAGAGTGCCATCTCTCTGCCGGAGGAGAAACTGGACGACCTGACCCTGGTTCTGTTCGAGTCGGCTGACAAGGACAACAGCGGTTCCATCACCTTCGAGGAGCTCAAAGCTGAACTGGAGAACTTTCCAGAGGTGATGGAGAACCTGACCATCAGGTGAGCCTTTAGAACCGAGGGTCTGGTTCTGTCTGCAGGAAGAAGGGAGTCCCATCAGACACTTCATTAACCAGCAGACCTCTGGTTCTCCTCCACAGCGCTGCCAACTGGCTGAAGCCTCCTGAGGTGGACCAGAAGAAGCCTCAGACCCATCGGTACCTGACCCGGACCTACTGGCAGAACAACAGCCGGAAGCTGCTGTTCCTGTGTGTGTACGCCCTCCTGAACCTGCTGCTGTTTGTTGGCGCCGTTATGTACCACAGCTACGGCGGCGGCTGGTTCATGCTGGCCAAGGGCTGTGGCCAGTGTCTCAACTTCAACTGCACCTTCGTCATGGTACCAGAACCGCAGAACCGGGCTCAAATTCTGCTTTTATAGAAACGAAGTGATTCTGATCGAGCTGTTAGCTGAACTTCTCAGCCTGGTCTGGATGTTTCTAAAATATCTGATGAAAATTGGACAAGCGGAGAACAAACAGAACCATCCATTATATTTACCCACTTTTTTCTTTTCGGGTCACAGGGGTCACTGGTGCTCATGTCCAACCAACACTGAGAGAGACGAGGTACACCCTGGACAGGTCTCCAGTCCATCACAGGGACACATAGAGACAAACATCCATTCACTCTCTCACTCACACCTAGAGTTACAAATCAGTCTAACACGCATGTTTTTGGTCTGTTGGAGGAAACCGGAGTACCTGGAGAAAACCCACGCATGCACAGAGAAAACATGCAAACTCCACCCAGAAAGGCCCTGGCCGGGATTTGAACCGGCGACCTTCTCGCTGAGCGGCGGCAGCTCTACCATAATGAACAATCAAGTCTAAAAATACAACTTTTTGAAAGTTTGAACTTGAAAGTCCAAAGTCCACCAAATACCAGAACCAGAACCTGAGAGATGCTTCAGTCTTCAACTAACTTTGAGAATCACTTTGTTGTAACTAAAATCATTCCTGCCAAACTGGTTTATCTTTGAAGTTTTTCACTGAGTTAAAGTCAAAAACGTCCAAAGACAAACTCAGAAAGACCTTCAGAACATCAGAACTTATTTAGAAATGTTTTGCAGTGGCCAGGGCCAGGACTGAACAGTTAGGAGCCTGGTGTGTCTCGTTCTGTCCAGTAGGAGGCAGCAGAAATCCATATGATGGCTCAAAGTATTGATCCAGTTAACCTAAAGGGATTGTTGCTGCATTCAGGCCCCATCACCTGTGTGTGTCCAGGTGCTGATGCTGCGTCGCTGTTTAACCTGGATCAGAGCCACCTGGGTGGTCCGGGTCCTACCTCTGGACCAGAACATCCTGCTGCATCAGATCGTGGGCTACGCCATCCTCTTCTTCACTGTGGTGCACACTGCCGCGCACGTTGTCAACTTTGGTACACATGCACTCACATGCACACACGCACTCACATGCACATGCCTGAGTCAGGTGCAGGTTTGAGCTAACAGTAACAAAACTGACCTGGCTGTTTCCATGAAAATAAGTTTGACAAAAGTTTGTTTAACTGTGCAGGTGCAACTTTATTAAAGTACTGAAGAAATTGATTTTCAGCAACAACAAAAAAACAACTAAGCTGAAAATAGCTAAATGTTTGCTAAAAGTCAAAAGTAGTAGAAAGTTTGCCAAATGCTAAAAGTAACAAAATGCTAACCAAACAAGCAAAATGTTAAAGTTAAAAGTAGGAAAACACATGCTAAAACTAGCTAAAAGCTACAAGTAGCAAATGGCTAGCTAAGACCTAAAAGTCAAACGCTAGCTAAATGCCAAAAGTAACAGAGCAATCCAAAAGTGACAAAATACTATCAAAACTTAAAAGTAGCAAAAGGTTAACCAAAAAGCTAAATAATAGCTAAAAGCTAAAAAAGTATCAAATGATTAGCTAAAACCAAAATGTTGCAGAAAATTAGGTACAGGTGGTCCCCGAGTTACGACGCAGTTCCGTTCCTACGCCCGTTCGTAACTCGAAAATCGTCGTAAGTCAGAAATTACGTCCAAATGGCCCCTCATACATCCAAACGGCCCCCATACATACAGAACACATACATTCGGAGCCATAATGAAGGGAAAAAAGAGTTACAGTAAAAATCGGCATATAACACGCAGTTTTTTTTACTAATTTGAATGTCCTGCGTGTTATACGCCAAAGCGTGTTATTTATGGATTTTCTCCCATATTTTTAGACCAATTTTTGGCTCTGATATCGCCTTTTTTCATTTTGGGCAAAAAATCGTGCAGTACCACTTTTGTCCGCTAGGGGGACACTTCCAGAGGAGTACACCGACCGTTTCTAGCTCATGTGTCCGAAAAGCCTCCTCTGGTCGGACTGACTCTGTCGCTGCCCGGCCTCCTGCTCTGGAGCTAACCACTGTTAGCTGTTTTTTTTAGCAAGATTTCCGTTTATATTGTTATAAATCAAACCACTCGGCAGATATTTTTTCTGCTTACAGAGTGTAATTATATGGTTTTCATTTACCAACTGTTGACCTGTAGAAGACATTTGAGATAAAATTCAATTTTTTATAATTTATTTTTGTAGCAAACGCGACCATTTGGAAGACGTCAAACCGAAACAATTTAAATTCAGCAGATTTGACCATTTAGTGAATTGATTAAGGAACGGTTAAGCTCAGGAACCCTTGTGCTATAATGTCAGCTAAGAAATATATTTTTTTCTCCGCAAAGAAACAATTGTTTTTACTGTGTTATCGTGTAAAGTCCTTCGTGCGGGCTCGCTTCTGTGGCCACCATTTTCAGCAGGGTAAATGAGGCGCTGACGCGTTGCGTAGCGGTGACGCATAATAGATGCGTGATATTTATGGATTTTTCCAATTTATTGACAATAATTGGACAAAGCGTGTTATACACAGGAGTGTGTTATAAGGCGATTTTTACGGTATATAAGCTGCACACAGACTACTTTTCATTGTGTCAAAGTGTCATTTTGTCAGTGTTGTCTCATGAAAACATACTTATATATCTGCAGGAATGTGAGGGGTGTACTCATTTTTGTGATACACTGTATCAGAAAGTAATAACGTGGAAACAGATTAGACCGTTCTTAAGACGTTCTCTCTGTCGTCTTGTGTGCAGACGGGGACAAGCATCGTCTGCTCAGCCAGGTGGTGAGGCCTCAGGACTCCTCGGCGAGGTCGCCGCCGAGAAGCGCCGCCGCGCCTGCCGACAAAGCCGCTCTCTGGAAAGACGAAGAGCGCAGGGCAGCGGTGGACAAACGGGAGGCGCGCGGTCGCCACGAGGACCCGGAGGCTCGTACGGATCGAGGCAGAGGGGGCGACAGACGGGGAGAATACCTACCCGATGCGCCCTCCGACGCTCGCATCAGAGGCAGAGACCAGAGAGATTTAACTCCTCCCCCTCCTCCTCCTCCTCCCGTCGCTCTCGCCGCTGATGGTGAAGACCGAGTCGCCGCTGTTGCTCCGTCCCACGAGGAAGGCAAAAAGAAGTTGAAGTCCCAGAAGAAGGGCTTGAAGAAGGGTCGCAAAGATGAGGACGCCGTCGGCGTCGCTGGTCTGGCCGCGGCGGCGGATCGTTTCAATCCCGAGCCGCCTGCCCCTCTGGCGGAGGCGCCCCCGCCGTCACACTCTCCAAGGAAGGGAGCCAAGAAGAAGGCGCACGAGCGCAAAAGGAAACGCTCGCGAGGAGGCGAGTCCGACCCTTCGGAGGAGGATGCTTCGGCCCCTCACAGCAAGAGGAAGAGGGGTCCTCGGACTCCGCCCCCCTCCATGAGGCCAGATCCCCACAGAGCTGGAGGCAACGCAGAGCCGACCTCGTTTTCGCACAGGAGTAATTTCAGCGATTGGTCCGATGATGAGGAGGATGCAACAGAGCGAGGAGGCCTGATGGAACCGCAGGCTCCCCTGGCTCCAGCTGAGAGGACTCCGGTGGAGCCGCTGAGGAGGGGCGGCGGCCACAGGATGGGCAGGGAAAGGGAGCGGTGTATTCCGCCACCCATAGCCCCGCTGCTTTCCCAGGACCCGCCGATGCTGCTTCAAACGATGACCCCGCAGCCTCTCATGTCGCAGCCCCTGCTCCGAAAACCCCACCTGGAGCAGACGCGCAGCAGCAGCATGGGGAGCAACCAGAGCCGGACGTCGTCCCGACGCCTGCGCTCGCCCTCCAACGAGTCGGCCCACCCGGAGGATCCGCAGGGTTCGCGGTCGCGCCGGGGCAGGCTGCAGGGCTCCGGCTCCCGTGACCGGGAGAGAGAGCGAGAGCGCGAGAGGCCGGTGGTGAACGAGCCGCCGGGCGCCGAGAGGAAGTCCCGAATCGATCAGCTGAAGCGAGGGGAGCCCAGCCGCAGCACCTCGTCAGGTACGCAAACAAACCTCTGATCGTGCCATAAGTAAATCGCTTAAAATGGCAACGAGACCAACCAAAGTGCACAACAAGCACAGAGCACAAGATAAAAAACAGAGATCCACAGAGATGAAGTTAATAACTAAAAGACTTTTAAAGAATACAGACGAGTTAAATCGGCTCACACAGGGTCAAAAACCAGGGAGTAAAAGTGAGTTTTCAAACGAGACTTCAAAACGGTGAGAGAGGGAGCCTGCCTGATGTGCAGTACAGGGATGGGGCTGATCCAGTATCGGTATCGGCCTCCAATACCAGCATAATTTACGTATCGGATTTTTCCGATCCAACCTGCCGAGATTTCCGACCCATGATGCACGTTGGCTTCAAACTATGGAACGGATTTCCTGAACGGAGGCATGTCTCATGAACCCAAAGTAATAAGACCCGCCTCACGTTCAGGAAATCCATTTCGTAGTTTGCAGCCAGCTACAACGTGCAGCAGCACTGTGGCTAACAGCTAGCCAACTTTTCATGGAAACATGTCCGCTGTGTGGAAGAGTTTTACACTAAACGCCACAAAGCAAGACAGCAACGTGCAATGACTGCAACAGAGAAGGTTCTGTCACCTCTGAGCTTAAAACGAGTGCCTGGAACCAATAAAAGCATCTGGTCTGCTGACCTCAGAGCGCTGTGGGAGATATGGCTGCAGCAGATCAGCGAGATAGGAGGAGGCAGAACTGTTCAAAGATTTAAAAACATACAGAATGATTTAAAATGGATTGGGAAGTGAACCAGGAGCCAGTACAGGGAGGCCAGAACTGGATTAATGTGCTCTCTTTTGCCTGTACCAGTTAAAAATCAGGCTGCAGCATTTTGAACCAGTTGTAAACGTGCAGTGGAGGTCTGATTCCAAAAAGAAGCCCATTGCAGTAGTCAAGCCTGGATGTTATGAAAGCATGTATTACTGTCTCAATGTTACTTTTGGACAGTGTGGACTTCAGTTTAGACAGTTGCCTCAACTGAAAAAAACAAAATAAGATCCAACAATCATGTTTACATGACTGCCAGTGCTTAGCTTCGTAGAAAGGTCCATTTTTACTCCCAATTAGTGATGACTTGTTTAACGGGGCTAGAGAGGAAAGGTCGATACAGTGGTTCCTGATTGTGCCATGAAGTGGAAACGATATGACTTCTGTCTTCTTTTTAAAATGTAAGAAATTTAAAGACATCCAGTCCCTGTTGTCAGCCAGGCAGTCTAGAAGAGGTTGGTGTGCTGCAGAGGGAAGTAAATTTGACAGTCATTGATGTAAAAATGGCAAGGTATGCTGTGTTTACAAAAAAATGGCACCTAGTGGCAGCAAGTATAAAGAAAAGAGAAGAGGACCGAGAATACACCCCTGCGGTACCCCCACCACCGTGGATTAAATCATAAATGGTAGGAAAAAACAAACAAACTGTTTATTTGTTTCACAGATCGTCAAGATTCCCGCAGCCACAGCTCCCGGCGCAGCACCCCCGATTCCGAGAGGCAAGCCAGGTCTAGGTCCCGCGCCGGTTCCTACGACAGCCGCGAACGAGAGAGAGCCGGGGAGCCGTTTGACCGAGAGCGAAAGGACCACAGGCCCCCGCCTCAACAGCAGCCGCCTCTGCACCTCCAACAGCCCATCCAGCAGCAGAGGGACTGGGAACCAGAGCCTCGGGACTGGCCGAGCAGGGGAAGGGAGCCCCTGCTCGTGCGTCCGGTTCGGGAACCTCTGCTGAGAGAGCGCGACATGAGGGACCGCGAGCGCCTCATCCCCGAAGGACTCATCCAGCAGCACGAACGGGAGCGAGACAGGGAGCGGGACCGAGGGGAAAGAGGGGAGCGGGAGAGGATGATGATGGATCTGCCGCCGCACCCCGACCCAAGAGCTCCGGGACGAATGGACGTGAGAGGAGACGCGAGGGGAGAGGTGACGAGGCAGGACCGGAGCAGCTACGAGCCTCCGCTGCCAAAAGAAGCCTTAAGTCCTGCCGCTCCTGAGAAATCCAGTAACAGCCATCATGGCCAGGGAGATCATAGGGAGCCTGAAAAGACAGAAAGTGTTGATGGTAAGAGATAAAAATCTGTAAGTCCTCTGCATTTTTACTTCATTGTTTTAAATAAAACTGGATGTTTTCCAGGAGAAGACGAGGGAAAAGAAGACGAGCAGTCCGTCGGAGAGGAGTACGAGCCGATCAGCGACGACGAGCTGGACGAAATTCTGGCCGACAGTCAGAAAAAGGACGATCAGCAAGAGGAGGAGAAGCTCACAGGTACGACTGGTCTGCTTCACCTGGGACGGCGTCGGTTCGCTCGTTCAAACACCTGCGTTCCCCCGACAGGTCCGCTGGACGTGATCGACGTGGACTGGTCCAGTCTCATGCCCAAGCAGAAGCAGGAACCTCGGGCGGCGGGCGCGGCCTTGCTCCGGTTCACCCCCGGGGCCGTGCTGCTGCGAGCCGGCATCTCCAAGAGGCTCGCGGGCCCTGAACTCATGGAGCGAGTGAAGGAGGTGTGCAAGTCTGAGCTGGACGACCCAAAAGGTAAAAAAAAAAAAAAAGATTGCCAAACTATTTATGGATCATCAGCAGTTTGTAAAGCTAATCGAGCAAAGAGAACCCAGGAGCTCCATTTTAGATTTTACAGGCTGAAACGTTCTTGACAAAAAAAGGAATGTGGCTTTTATTTATTTTTTTGTTTTCTCAGGGAAACACCTCTTTACTTTTGGGTTTACATTCGCATCTAAAGAAACACGACGCGTATTAAAATGCACCTTCAAGACTAAAGTGAAGACGTTCAGCCATTAAAATAACTGCGGAACACGGTGGTGAAGGGATGATTACCGTAATTTCTTGTCTATAAGCCTCTACTTTTTTCCCACAGGCATTGAATCCTGCTGCATTGCTGTGGCTAATCTATGTTTTTTTTTTTTTGGTCGGGCTAACGAGCTTCCCGCTGCCAAAACGTTTAGTCTCGTCACAGTCGGGCGCTCACACCGCGGCCCAATACACTTCGCTCTTGGGGCGTGGGTCCTTGTGACTCAACGAGACTACCTGTATAAAGGTTTTTAAAAAAATTATAATCTGGCCATTGAAATTACTGAACAGGTCACAGTCAAACCAGTGAAACAGGGAAGGAAGGAGAGAACCTGTGAGGTGGGACTTCACTGCATGCGCAGAGCAACTTTGCTCCGTGGTATATGTTGATGGCGATCAATGACTTCCTGGTAGACTACTGTATTTTTTTTCCCTAACCAGCCATGTTACCGGTACTGTTCAAAAAAAAAACTTTTAGCGTATTTTTTGCCCTATAAGTTGCAGTTTTTTGCATAATTTACATGCCGTGCGACTTATTTACCTGCATGTTTTTGTTTTTTTCCCCATACAGTATTTATAAACCAACTTTTGGCTGAGATATGACCGTTTTCATTCAATCTGACTGAAAATATTGAACACTACCATTTTCAGCTGCTCGAGTAGTACAGCATGCCGTTGTGTCATGTAATAGGTACTAACGTGGACTGGATAAAAGTGGCTATTAATGACCCATTTGGCTTGCCATATCCTGCTACCTTCGTCCAGCTTGCCTGGATCAACCGTCAAATCAGCTTCATTTTGCTGCGCCGCCCCGGAGAAATGCAGCTGATTTGACCATTGAAGTGCATTTATTAAGTAAAAAGTTCAACTGAGACACACCTTTGCTATGAAGTCGAGCAAACACATAATTGTTTTTTTAAGTGTTAATCTTGTTAAATTCTTGTTAAAGTCCTCCCATGCACGCTCCCGCGGCCACCATTTGGCAGCCAATCAATTTTTTGCACAACACCGGCCCACGTTTCCAGGTTGTCGGCGGTGACACATAATAGATGCGACGTATAGAGCAAAATCTGTGTAAATATCTCATGTTTCAACGTGGACACCTGCAGCTTATGCCCCTTTTCCACCACTCCTACTCAGCCCCAACTCTGCTCAGCTCGCCATGGTTTGAGCGCTTGTCCTCTAGTACATTTTAGCTGATTCGGCCCCCCCCCTTTTTTTGGGTCCCCGTTTCTCTGGTGGGACCGTTAGATCTGAGTTGGAACCTAAACGTGATGTGGTTCATTACAGATTTAATTCAATTCAGTTTATTGAATTAAAGAGGAGGCAGGAGGTGGAACACCTGGAGAGCTGGTGCAAAGAGACTTCCTCAGTCTGAGGTGCTGTATTCAGCTCAGCCTTATAATAAGACTGAGCTGAATACAGCACCTCAGACTGAGGAAGTCTTTCGGACAAAAGACGAAATGTTTCTACTTATTTATTTGTTTTGTTTT
>JARVJN010000002.1:9719063-9731579 GCA_031763805.1 Argolebias nigripinnis
CGTCCTTCTCACTCATGGTGCAGCTGGAAAACTAAAATACAGCTAAGCATTATGGGAAAGACAACAAAATCCACTCCTGTAGTGGTTAAGGGGAGTGGATTGTGTTGTCTTTCCCATAATGCTTAGCGGTTTTTTTGTTTGTTTTCCAGCTGCACCATGAGTGAGAAGGACGTCTGTGATATACACCTGCCTCTTGTGTGCTATTAAAGGTAGGGTATTTCCTGTTGTGAGGCCCAGAGTGTCTTCATTGGGTTCAACTCACACAATGTTAAGACAGCAGTCACAGAATATGGTGGAACACATGTGCTCTTTGAAGCTGGATCGGAAATATCGGCAGGTTGGATCCGATACTCCGATACTTAAATTATACTGGTATCGGATGCCGATACTGGATTGGATCGGCCCCATCCCTAATAAGACTGCATGTTGCCCGCTGTGTTTCATGTCAGAGCTGTAAGCAAAGTTCTCATGCAAATAAGTGTTGGGAATGACTCTCAGCTACTACCATACCAACTGTTAGACAAATATCTGGGTTAGAGACATTTTTGTGTTTGCTAAGACTGATTAGCGGTGGTTGCTACTGTATCTTGAATCAAGTTTGTTTTATTTTCCCGCAAGGCGGAAATCCAATGATTACTTTCTGAGAGTTTCTTGAAAATCTGTCCTCTGGTTCTCAAAATAACTTGTTTACACACATCCAGACATTTACATGATTGCCCTCCGATAATAAACTCCTACTCTGATGAATGTGGCAGCGGTAATTCCTGTTGTTTGAGGATTTCTATGTTGGGATTGAAAGAAGCTGCTGGTGACTCACCGAAACCATCTCCTCCACCACCTCCGCCACCGCCACCGCCGCCACCTCCGCCACCGCCGCCGCTGGATGAATCTCCCTGACACACCGGGCAGCACTCGCCCTCCGGGATGTACATCTTCTCACAGTTGGTCAGCTCGTCACAGCTGATTTCATCACAGAGGACTTTACCGCCGTCACAAACGCAGATCCGGCAGGGGTCTGGCTTCCAGATGTCGTTGTTCATGTACGTCTGACCGTCTGATGAGCAGCTCGGCTCGCCTTCTGCAACAAATAGAAGCGAGAGACGTTTTAAGGGTTTTGTGACTAAAACCATTAAAAATGAGTTTACATTTGTTAAACGGAAGACGTTTGAGAAAATCGAACCATTTCAGGCTCTGTTGGCAGCCACCGTGTGTTTTTGGGTCAGTGACGGCTTCCAACCAGTTTTGTGTTTGACAGCTTAGCTGTGGTGGCCATTTTGAATAAACTTGACACAAAATACTAATCAGTAGTAGAGGAACATTTGAAGATATCTTTATGAGAGTTTTAATAATTTTCTTTCAAGCTGTTTACAAGATAGGCTATTTAAAAAAACACAGTTTTGGGAGGTTTTCTATACAATCGTATGGGTAACTCAAAATGCCAATAAAAGTACCAACACATATTACCCTGCCAGGTCACACGTTTCGATGTAATGATGTGCCGTATATGTTTGGACATTCATCAAACAATCACATTTGGAGTCATGCTTGTTGCTTTTTCCCCACTCACATACACAGGAGTTTAGTTTAAATTCAGGCCCTAGCGCTAATTAGCCACCATCGTTTACACTGAAAATAACAAGTGGATATGGTAACGTGAATCGAACTAAGATGACTTCTCAATAAGAAAAAACAAGTTTGTTAAAAATAGAACAATAAGACTGCTCGCCATCTATTGAAAACCGATGGAGCGCTATCAAATGTCAGTATGCTAATGCTAGGTGTTTGGTTAGCATTTCAGGTAAGTGAAGTGGAATTTAAAAGAGAACCTCGAGCTGCACGAAACATTAAATCAAATGATCATCTTAAGTAGTGGGGTTGTACGGAAGCGTAGAGCTGTCACAGGAAGTAAAATTATTTTTGAGCTGTATCTCGTTATAACGAGATAATTATCTCGTTATAACAAGAAAACATCCTTGTTGTTGTGTTATGGCTTCCTGTATGGCGTCACTGACAGACGTGTCCTCTGTGAGGAAGAGATGGAGAAAATGGAGACTGTGCCACTTTATGCATTTTTGCAAAGAAGAAATCTGCAAGCGGAACAACTTTCTAGACTGAAACATGACAAAGCGTCAATGAATTGTGTTTTTGAATTAAAAACGTCAGAATGCAGAAACAGCATTCAGCTAGCTGCTAATGCTACATGCTACGATGCTGCTACCATTTATCAGTGAGCGGGACCAGGTCTGTACGGATGCGTATGCTGTCACAGGAAGTAGCTCTACGCTTCCGTAGGGTTGTGCTGCAGGGCTACTATATTTCCACATGTAAATAAGAAGAAATAAACAAGAACAAGAGCTAAATAAGAGCTCATCTGTGCTGCTGATTATCCATGCTGCTGATCTCATGCTGTTGTTCTCATTCATATCCATCTGCTCACTTTATATTTTTGCTGTTGCTGGGTGGAACTGGAACCCTGAGTGCATCATAGTTCCACCTCATATACCACGCGATGCGAATGACAATAAAACTGACTTGAACTTGAACTAATAAAGACGTTCTGAGGCCCGGACCCAGTTTTCAGTGCTGTTAAAACCATCGGTGAGCCAAAGTTGTAGAAAAGAGCTGACAGCCTCTGAAAGACTGCAGAAGTCAGACATGATGTCATTTCCTCCAAAGGCAGCAGCTAATGAACATGAATCCCTTTCAGAGCAGAAAGCAGAAGAAGCTCTTTGTCTCCAAAGCCTTTTTAACTGATCTGCAGTGTGATCCGGCTTTTTAATGATCAGCACGATCCTTGAAAACAATCTGACGTGTCAGCTCTGGGATCTGAGCAGTTCTCAGACCTGCTGAGACAAGGACCTGAAACCATTTTACCTGTTTCTGCTGTAAACAGCAGGTGGCAGCTGTGAGCTTCAGGTAAATCAGATGAGTGACAGCAGAGAGGAGGGGAACAAGGATTTTAGGATTTAATGTTGTGCCATGAGACACAATACAGACCAAACTGTCTTCTCATACATCAAACAGCTAAAAACTCCTCAAGATAACAGCTAAAAGCTAGACATCAGAGTCAAAGTTGTTTAAATTACATGACTTTACACTTATATCATTACTCTGTTATCTCTAAAAAAACAGACTAAATAAAAAAATTAAAGCTTTAAACTGACAACAAATGTGAACAAATAAATGTATTCAAGTGGACGTGTTTAAACCTGCTGTGATGAATGCATTCTGGATAAAAGTGCAAACATCAGATGCAACTGCATTTTGGACTTTTTACTGCAGTCGAGTATAAAAAGATGGGTCAAGACTGGATTTATAGGCATCATTGTAGTTCGAGATGAAATAAAGAAACAAGTGGAAACAGAAATAATTAACGATTGTTTGAAAAAAAAAAGGATCTCTACTGAAAGAAATTGGAGCTGGAAACAAAAAAAAGCGCATTTACAAAATTAGTTTATATGACATTAGTTTTCTCTTTAGGCATCATTTTTACGTCAAAATGTTGAAAATTAGTCTTTTTTTCATACAATGGCCCCAAAAGGGAGGCCTGAGGAGACAAAAATTGCATTTTGTATTTAAAATAATCTTGCAAATGAAAAACTATTCACCCCAAGTAAAGACACCAGGTCTAAGTTAAAAATATATATATAATATTATAAAATAAATATAGAAAAAATTATAATATAGAAAATAAAATATTTTATGTCCATGTCCTTATACTGTATAAGACTTTAGGGTTTTATGGATATATGCATTTTTTAAATAAATATAATTTAAAAGATAAACAAACAAGCTTCAATGAGCTGAGTCGTACTGTACCGTACTAAATTTGACATTTTATCTGTTAAAGAAAATAAAATCTTTACTATGGGGATCTTACTGCAGTATTCTTCTAGGTTACATGTGACAACATGATTTGTGTCAGGTCGACTTGTGGATGCAATATTTCAAAGTCAATAACTCAGTTTTTCTGATAATAAATGGCAATTAGATACAAAGTTTTGCTGAATTTTTAGTCTTGAAAACAAATCTCTGTTGAAATGGACAGAAGTTGGAAAATAAATGACCTACCGGTGTGTATATATATATAGTGATCTGTAAACAGTGACTATCTTACCTGTTGCAAGTAGCTTTTTAAATATAGTTTAAAGGTACTCTTGGTAAAGTATGAAGTTGAACATAAAACTATAGTTAGTCTCATTGAGTCACAAGGACTCATTTAAAAAAACAACTGTTTTAAACAAAAACCACAGTCGGGGTACACATGACAATAAACATTCATATAAAAGCATAAAAATGCACCTAAAATGAAAAGTAAATCAACAAAGTGCTTCAAACTGCAATGAAAAAACATTCTACATTATAAAACGGTGTAAAAAAATTACAATGACTAAAAATGACAAGACATTACATTTGACAAGAAAATTGTTCCCTGGCCCCATTGACTCCAATAAAAACTAAAAATGACTTTATGTTTGTATTTTTCCTTTGTTTTGCAGTAAAATATGATTGTTACATTGATGTGTTATGATATCTATGAATAATTTTGACAGAGTTAATCTAAAAAAATAAAAAAAGCAAATTGATACAAGGTGTTTTAAGCAGCTTAGATGAAACAACACACAGCAACCTAACCAAATGTTTGCAGAAACCTTGGTTTGAAGTGTTTTGGTTATTTTACACGTTGAGCAGCCGGTAAGAGACGGCCACCTCCGGCCTCCTGTGCTGACTCGATTAAAAACGTGGGTCCAGACTCGTCTGGCTGAGCTGCTGAGCTGGGAACAATTTTTCCTGTTGAGGTTTGAGAGACTTGAAACTTTACGTCGGGAGAGTTTGAAATTTACTGGAAAAGAAGTGTGGTTTAAAAAAAAAAAAAAAAAAGAACAGTAACCACGAGCCAGGAGGCGGAGGGGAATGTTCACTTTTCACCCGGGTCTCGGCTAATTTGCAGCAAGTTTTTTCCTCCAGTTTAAGAAGACACCCTCTTGCTTCTGCAGCTGAATTTTCCATCAGTCAGCTTCATGAAACATGACTTCAGCGTGACTCATACGTCTGCCCTCCCTGCAGAGATCACCCAGACACCAAATATCAGCCAGATAACAAAAACCCAACATCCATTGTCTGCAGTTATGGCACCGGGACGAGGAAAAACCTGAGGAAGCTTCTCCCGTGATGTAGTTGGCAGATGTGGGAAGAAAGAAAAAAAAAATGAGGATGGTTTGTGGATTTTTATATGGCTTGTATGGAAATACGCCTAACGTAGTGTGTTTGTGGAGAAGCTTTGGCAGGAAGAAGCCTGTCGGTTTGAAAAATGATCAAATGGAAACAGTGAGTCATCAAATTGAATCTTTTTGATTTAAAGATGAGCACAAGCTCCAAAAACAGCCACACTGTGGGATTATTTTGAGAAATAAAGAACTATTTTTGATTTATAGTAATAGCACAGCGCTTTAGAAGTGGGGATCTGTGAACAGTGACTATCTTACCTGTTGCAGGTAGCTTTTTAAATATACAGGTAGTCCTCGACTTACAACGGTCTCGAGTTACAACGTTTCGTGGTTACGACACGCATCTTCCATTAAAAAAAGGATTTTTAAAATTAATTTTGAAAAGCTGAGTTACGCAGTTTCCGGTTTCCGGTTTTACGTTTTAACATAGCGGCGGACATTACTCTCTACATTACTCTCTAAAAAAGCTAAGTCTGGTCCCCTGGACATTCAAAAAACAAAAGAAACCTTGTTGGACCGGCAGAAACAGGCAGCAGCTGTGGAAAAGTAGCTGTTTTGTGGACGGCGGTTTTACGACGTAAACGAATGGAGAATCCTGAGGAGGGACGGAGGAAACGGCTTCACCAGCATACCAGAGTTGGAAATTAACTTTTCCCCCTTCATTATGGCTCTCAAATGTATGTGTTTTTTGATAATTATGTAGGGTACTGTGTTAGGATAGACTAAGTGCTTGGTAAAATACAGTACTGTACGTATAAGGTGCAGTTTGGACGTTTGTTCCGACTTACGTCGAAATTCGGTTTACGACAGAGCGTAGGAACGGAACTCCGTCATAAGTCGGGGACTACCTGTAATTTTTTTGTTTACCAACAACATCGCATCAAGTTCCTTCAGCTATAACACACACTGATACACAAACCGAATCAATATTGTGCAGTTATTTCATCTTTACTCTGAAATATCAAGAGCTCGGTCGTTATTAGAAACACTCTGCACCTCTGGAGGCGGTTGAGGCCAGTGACAGACATCGTTGTGTTAATGTGGTACATTATTGGAAAAGGAGAACCCAAATGCAGAACTAAGAAAGCAGGAAATCAAAAACAATTAAAAGGTTGCAGTAGGGAGAGAAACAGGAAGTGAGATAACAGCGATCAGAAGGAACCTAAATACCATCGAGGCAATAAAACAGATGAGACACACAAACTAACACACGTCTGGAAACGAACGTAAAGCCAAAAATAAATGATAAGAATTAATCCAAAGTTAGCGAAAAGAGTATGCAAATCACTAAATCACTTACAACAACAAAAGGATGAATAAACCAAACAGCAACACTGCTGGTTTCTTTTAAGCAGCAGAATTAGCTTCAAATAAATAATAAATCAGCTACGAATAAACCTGTCGTCACGTCTATGACGTTATCTTATCTGCAACCCAACGTCTCTGTCAGGATAAAAACAACGCAGGGGCCATTTGTTTTCCTGCATATAACACTGGGATACTCCTTTCAAGGAGTTTTCAAGTGCAAACAAATTGTTTTTAAAGATTCTGATGTTTTAGGAACGTTAACTAGTTAAACGCGGCAGATTTCCATGAAGCAAAGAATGCAGTGGCAGTGCTTGAGGGATTAACAATATCAGCGAATGCTCGACCACATGAATGTTTGGATGTGGATGTTTGGACTGGACTGTTCTCTCACACTGTACATCCTTCATTTGATTAAGTTTATTCACAGACCGTTGACACAGTTTGTTGTTAATGCGTTTGTTTGTGCAATAAACAAAACAAATATAAAAAAACAAACCAAATTAGATTGTATGTCCTAAACTGGATTAAACTGCAGCAAATAAAAACCAGAGTGAAGCTAGTTTCCTGAGCTACATGTGGAAACCGACAAACCACATGACATTGCTTCACATGCAGACTGGGTGGATGCACATTTCTAAAACCAATACGCAGCCATGGAAAGGGGAAAACAAACAAAAAAACTGTTTCAAAAAGAGCATACCTGCAATCAGACCAACTTCCATTTTATACTTTTGTACATTTTACTTTTAAATTTTATCCATCTGCATATTTCATATTGTACACATTTTTTGTTTACTCATACTTCTGCACTTTCTATGCTTGTCCCTATTTTACCCATAAGAAATATGTAATTATAATTGGTAATTATACTACATTTTGTAGAAGGCGGTGAAGGCTGCACAGAAATCTGTTGGAGTCAGCCTCCCCACCATCAGACATCTACACCTCCTGATGCAGGAAGAGGGCCACCTGCATCATGAAGGACCCCACTCACCCAGCACACACACTTTTTGCCCCGCTCTCCTTAGGTCGAAGGTTGCGGAGCATTAAGTGTTGAACCACTAGACTGATGAACAGCTTCTACCCTGAATCTGTTAAGACCCATGAATCCCTAACCAGGATAATCACTGTAAGAAAAAAAGAAGAAGAAAAAATTCAATGTAATGTTCCTTTAAATGGTGATATGTGACTTATCTGTGCTGCTGATTATCAATGCTGCTGATCTCATGCTGCTGTATTCATTGATACCCATCTGCTCACCAAAGACTTATGTTCGGGCTGCTGTTGATACACCGTATTGTTTTATGTTATTAGTGTTTAGCGTATATCTTAGACCTTTTAGCGTACTGTTTAGCATTTGTTTCGCGTAAATCTTGGTGCATATTTTATATCCTTATTAACCATTTCGTTGTATACTTTATACAGTATTTTGCTATTTTTGGGTGTAACTGGGACCCTGTGTACATCATTTTGTTCCAACTCATGTACCACATGGTGGAAATGACAATAAAGTTGACTTGAACTTTTGCTACTAGTGCAAATTATGCTTATGCAAATTCAGTAAAGGTTAAATCTGCTAATGCTACTAATGCTAAAGCTATTACTATTTATTCTAATGATATTCTATAGATGGAAATATCAATACTGTTAATACTGCTAATGTTAGTTCTACTATTGATAATGCTAATGATAATACTAATACTAATGCTAATTTTATTGATGTTAATAGCAGTTCAAACCTGCTATGCTAATTTTACTACTTTTAATTTTGCCAATGACATTTCTATTACTGCTATTACTAATATGGCTAATTCTGCTCAAGCTAATTCTTTTATTACTAATGGTAATTCTACTACAGCTATTACGAATACTTTTTAATTCTTCTTTCAGCTGCTCCCTTCTTCAGGGGTCGCCACAGCGAACTATCATGCACAATGTCTTGGCAATTGTTTTTACACCGGATGCCCTTCCTGATGCAAACACCGAGCTACCACAGCCCTTTGTGTGGAGCAGAGAGCTGCTATCTAGGGTGCCCGGGGGAGCAGATGGTGTGGGTTAAGGGCCTTGCTCAAGGGCCCAGAGTGGGACAAATGAGGATAGAGGATGATGTGGGTGTTTCACTTTTCCCACCCACATGTTTATGTTGTCGGTATGGGGAGTTGACCCATCTTCTCTAACCTCTGCGCCACCACTCCCTTTTATTACTTTACTAATATTACTAAAGCTAAATCTGCTAATGCTATGTTTACAGTCGCTAATTTTTCTACCTTTTCTACAAATTTATTTTTGACTAATGTTAACTCCACTTTTGTTACATCTGCTAATGAATTAACTTTTCACTACTTTTGGTCCTTAGCTAATTACAACTAACAACTAACTAAGCCCTAGCTGTACTCCTGGTGCCAACAGTTTCCTGAGCTTTTAGCTTTAAATACTGGCTGGCACTGCTAAGAAAAAATAAAACTTTAACTTTAATTATGGAGGTCAAACTATGTGACCTAGTAGCTGTCAGTAATCATTCGCTGTACCTGAGTGTTACCATCTCTCAAGCTCAAAAATCAAAATGTCTGCCAAAGCTAATATAAATATAGTTACTGGTATACCTCAGTCATTTTTAGATATTCTTAGCCGCTGCCACTTCCATGATGACAAACTTATAACAAACAATACGAGATGTAAAAACACTTTTGCATTTTTAATATATATTTTAAAAACCCGCCATGGCTCAAAACCAAGACAGGATCATTGTTATTTTAAGGATTAGACTCATAATCCTCAATTAGCCTATTCCATATCAAACTTGCTTGCTGTAGGATTTATAGAACTTTGAAGCAGGACTAACTTAGACTGGCACCAAGGATTTTTGCACGATGGAGTTGGCTGGGAGCCATGTGGTTTTTAAATCAGTGCTGCAGGAGAAGCACACCAAATATCAAAGAAGCAATAAAGAGCTGGAGATCAATAACATACTTCATATTCACACCCAACAAGGATAAAATATATATTTACAACTACTGACCTTCAAAAGACATTACATAGAGCTTCAATATCAACGTGTCATTGTGGATTAAACAGAAAGACATGCATGGTTGAGTCAGGACTGAACCATGTGGGCATGAAGGGAACTAACAAACTTGTTAAACAACTTGATTCACAGGCTCAAACCATAACAAATGTTTGTGTCCTCTGCGTGCTGCTTTACCTGAATGTCTTTAGAATAATATTTAATCCCTCAAATCCAAGTTCTGCTTGAGAAAGCCTCGTCTCTGCAGTTTTATGGAGCTTTACCATTAACGACACCTTCCACTGCAAGTTTGTGGCAAAACGGTTGAACTTCGCCTTGCAAGCAGCATTACGCACAGAGACAAGTTAATATGTGTTATTTATAGTATTAACAGCACAGACCAAGATAATTATAGTGTACCAATTATATCTGCAGAGGAATAACAGGGGGTCAAAGACAAGTGGGTAGAGATGACTGTCGTTCTCAGATGCTTGGCTGAAGCCGCTACAACAGCTGGACTCAAGATGCCGCAGCTGAAAGACGGTGACTCTGTGGAAAGCTCACAGCGGCCCCAAGTTTTCTGAACATTTGCTGCATGAGCTCAGTGGGTCGAAGCCATCTTAAATTAGCTCTGTTCAAAGGTTTGGACTCCAACACTTCCATCTGTGACGGTCTGTGTCTGCGAGCCATCTGAACGCCATCCTGAACTTTAGATTCGGAGGTTTAGTGTGCATGTGTTCTGGTCTGTAGGTCCAACCGGACGTGTGTAAAAACTGTTGCTCTGACCTTGCGCTCTCTGTCTCCGTAGTCCAGGCCCAGTGTATCCATGGCACGGACGATGGCAGCCAGGGACTGGATGGTGTTGCTGTAAACGACCGGCTTGTACTGCTTGACATCATCTCCGGAGAAGCCGTCCTCATGGATGATCCTGGCCACACAAACACACACAATGTAGGTTAGTCAGCAAGTTTTTATTATTGTGGGTCTGACCTTTGCACACAGCCTGAGATAACTGATCTCCTAAATATGTTTTCCTGCAGCACATTAGAACTAAAAATATAAAAGAGGGGTTGTTGTTATGGGGACAGGGAAAGAAACACAGTTGGTTGTTGGAGGGTTACAAATAAAACACAAAAACAGAGAATGGGACAGATGGGAAGGTCTATTACCAGCGGGCTTAGCTGACATTTAGACGCCGAGTGTCCTGCTGTTTCAAATGCCATGATGTCTTTCACTGCAGTTAACACAAGGACACAAAGACAGGTGGACTCACAGACACGCTGTGAGACAGGCAGACAGACAGACAAGCTGACAAAGTCAAACATCCAGAGTGACGACAGAAAGACCGGCAACTGAAAACCTGCCTGACGCAGAGAGACAGATGCAGGTTGGGGCAGCGCTGTGAGGCAACGCAGACAGACAACATCCTCACAGATAAACTAACAAGGAGGAACAAGACTCCTGGACCAGGAGGTGCAACTCCTCAGTCAGCAACTCCATCTGAGCCCACAGGCCTCCTATAGCTTAGCAGGATGGAATACTTTAAATTGAAATGTTGGTGCTTTAAAGAGTTAACCAACAGCTTCACCTGTTAACGAACAGGTGTAGGTTTGATTAAAATAGTCCAGAAGGTTATGAATTACTAATATAAATGAAATTATTGTAAATAACTCAAATAGAGCAAGTTAAACGACAGATCTGAAAGAACTGAGGACAAATGCAACATTTTCTGCTCCACGTGTGACACGGCTGAATGCAATTTTCCAATAAAGTTACAAGGTTCTGCTTGATGGATGTCTTTGATTACATTAGAACATGGAGTTTAAGAAGTTTGTTACGGACCAGTTGTAAAATTTAAAAGACTGCTGGTTGAGCTTTATTCAATTTTAGGTCACATCAAAACGGAAAACACTCAGTCGTAGGTCCCAAAATCTCTCTGTTTTTCAAAGAGAGATCATTTGCTTCCTCACAGGTCGCTATAGAAGATCCTACAAATGAAATAGTCCCAAAACAAAAAATATGCATCTAATTTAAAACAGATTATGATGCTGAAAACACAAACACAGACATCGATATGAACTTTAAAGAGGCCAAAAACATTCTCAAAGTTTGATATGATTGAATACACGTGGCCGAAGACGTGAAGATGGACTGATTCGTATCGACTGACAGCCAAGCTGAAGTTTTAAGATTCAACATAGATGCATGGTTTATAACGTGCCAAACTCGAGGGCCAAATATTCCCCTTGAAAATATCTTATCTGCCTCTCAAGGCGTTACTTTAAATTAAATATATTTTTAATCACTTCTCATTTAGCCCTGAAAACACAGAACATTCTTTATTTACTGCAGACATCTCATGACAGCTGGCCATCTTTGAAGCCCCCCAAGTCTAAATTTCTCAGTTATCTTTGAATTTGATGTGGATTACACAACAATGTGAAATAAGACTGATCAAACTCTTGTTCAAGAACTTGCAACCAAGAAAATATGACAAGTTAACGTACTGATTTAAATTGGTTCGAACCAAGTTTTAAATTTTGGTCCCCTTGTGTAACAGAACACCATGTCTTTGAACCAAAAATAAAATAAATAAATCAGTCCAGTTATTTATTTGATCAAACGTCAGAAAGCAGGTTTATTTGTACAGTCATCTGCTTAAAAAGCAGAAAATTATAAAGAAAATTATCATTTTGCTGTACAGTTTTCTCATTAGAGACACCTGCTGTTCAGGAGCAGAACTGCAGCGGCGCCGGTATAAACAGCAACAAACACTAAAAGTGTGCTTCATTCTTAAGTGAACCAGTTTATAAAGCAAAAAGACAAAAAGTGCATTTATGTTTTATTATTTACAATACAGAGAATGCCTTTTATTGTTTGCTTTTGTAATATTTACTGTGCACATCATTTACTGTGTTGAAGTTTGGGGTAAAGCATGTAAGACATTTACCGAGCCGGTTTTTGTCCTACAGAAAA
>JARVJN010000002.1:10090303-10100599 GCA_031763805.1 Argolebias nigripinnis
TTTATGCATGTGTTGCTGTGTTCTGTCATGTACTTTGCAGGATTGCAGATGGAGGTTGGGTGTGTTTGCCTTGTGCTCTTTTTGTGGATAATTGTTGTGTTTTGTTGTCTTACAATACTTTCTGTCTTTCCTTTCTCTCTATTAAAAAAAGAGATTAATCCAGTGTCTGTCCAAAAACTTTTAGTATTGACATGGAAAAAAAAAAGATGCTCGAGGGATTCATCTTCTGATTTACAAAAGGCACACAAATCAACATCAAATTTAAATCTTCTTTGAAGAAACATGGCTACAGGATATACTGTATAGTATTTATTGTTTTAAATTATTCTCTTCACTTCAGGAGCTATTATATGCCATTTGACAAATGAAGAATGAGCAGATGTCATTATGGTTTTATGCTTTATATGGGAGGTCTCTTGAAGGAATCTTTGTTATAAACATAGAAATTCCTTTGTCGCATGCATTCACTGATAATCTTGTTATTGCTTTTGAATTCAACTAAGTTAGTCATTTAATTTTAATGTGGGCATCAAAACGGTCACCTTTGAATTTATAATTTTATCTTTAATTAACTGAATCAAAGCTAATGCTTTGCATACCTTCTTAAAATCTTTATGGCAATGGCTAAGGTTATATTTTCCCAAAAAAGACGAGAAATTTAAAAGATCAGTTCCTACGTTGCATCTTCTCTACAATCCAGTAGGGGGCGGTAACTTATTTCTAAGCCACATTTCCAGCCATTGCTAGCAACAGCTGCTACAAGAAAACTCAAGTTCTGCAAGCACCAACATTTTGTTGAAATACCTGGAAAGGACTCATTTGTTCAACAGAATCTGAGTGTTATCTATTTATTTATGCATCCTTATGGAGAGTTTTTTTTTTTTTTTTTTTTTTGCGATATTCCAGTTGACATCCTAAACCAGCAGATGGCGGTAATGCTTCAAAATCTTGAATGCCAACCGCCAAAGAAAACTCAAGAAGAAGAAGAAGGTGCTATCAGTGCAGCAGCAGCATCAAACACCATAGCAGATCATCATCATCATGGTCCAGTTAGTGGGCTCCCTCCGTAAAGAGCTGGCGGACTCCCTGTCCACCTGTAAGGTTCTGGTGGTGGGAGCAGGAGGGATCGGCTGCGAGCTCCTGAAGAACCTGGTCCTCAGCGGCTTTAAAAACATCGAAGTGGTTGGTTCAGTTTGCCTTACGAGCCGGTTAGCATGCTAGCTAAGCTAGGTCTTTGTGCGGCCTCGGGACACATTTTTGAGACCCCGTTTAAAAAGATAAGAAAATATGTTATGGTGGTTACCAGGCTAAGTTTTTATGTGTACAGTCCCAGGGTTTGAACCCTATAAAAATGAATTGTGTTTTTGTGATTTAAATAAGCATATTTGGCGCCATTGTCACCGCTAGCTAGCTGGTTGTTGTGGGTCATGACCGGTGGGATGGTTTATTTATAAAATGTAAAAATTAAAATAAAAAGCACGTAGGCTGTAAATTTTATTTCTATACAAGAAACGGCTAAAATTAATTTAAAACTCACTACTTGGTGAAAATGTCTTATTTAAAAAAAAAATCTCAGGTGTTTATAAAAGTAAACTTTTTAGTGCTGAAAAAAACATTTTAGAATCACATACTAAAAACTCAAGAATCCCAAGAAAATGAACATTTTGAGAGGTAGATATAGAAAAGGGGCTTAGTTCTCCACACTATTTTCTAATAAAAATCAAACAGAAATAAATATAATTTAAAATGTCGTAAATTCTAACAATAAGCTTGTTTAAATGAAGTCTTCGGCTCCTTTTTAATCAAATCAACTCAATCAGTGCTCCATAAAACCTGAAGAAGATCCAGGAGTTAGTGTAATAAAGGTACAAGTGCCATAAAGGAGGTGAGGGGAGCCACTTACTAACAGTCTTGCACGCTCTCATTTGTAAACTTTTAAGTCAAAGCTCATGTGCTAACAGGTTAGTGTTTGCAGAAATTTGTTTTACATGAAGAAAATGTTAAACCATGAGCAACACTTCTGCTTTACAGTCTTCTTATAGTAGAAGCAGCCGTGTGGGGCTTCATGTGTACTTCGGCTCACAGTGTGGTTGAAACGCAGACCTCCTTTGTTAAAGAACTCATTTACCTGCTGACCATCCTTCATGTGCAGTGCATCTGAAAAGAGCTCAACCCTTTACTGTACCAGGACATTATGCAGACAAGTTATGCACGCCAGGACTCTTAAAAGCAGCACAAGTCTTCAACTACCGTAGCTAAACAAATGAGCTTGAAACAGATTACTGTAATTACCACTCTGTTTAAAGTCAGAGGGAGAGAAAATAGTAATAAATAGGGGTGCCATGTTTCTGCAGAATATATTGACCACAGAACATGAAAATTGTTATCCTGGTACATGCTCAATAATCCAAGTAGATATCAGGTCCTCTGGACGGATTCTTCTTTGTTGAGAGAACAAAGATAAAAATGGTTAGTTTCATTATCTTTTACACTTCAAACATAGCATGCCTATTATTTAATTAGTTGTCCTCAACCTTGGGAAGAAAAAATATGTGTGCTTTTTAGATTTTGTATAGAAAACCAAAAACGGTACAGCTGAAATATACGTTTTATTATACTTCCATTCATTTGCACTGAGGATAAGGAGCTTTTGACTGCTGGTTTAAAGCTCTGCTGACCTTCAGTCTGGACAGTAAGTGTTTTTACTGAGCTGTAGTCACAACAAAGAGACTAAATGTTGCGTTTTATGGTTCAACATCAGATTTTTTTTTCTAATATAGTGTAGAGGTATTGAGGCTACGGTTTGTTCCAACAAAATTGAGATGTTTTAATTTTGCTGCTTTAACTTGGTGCAAAGTTTTGTGAAAGTCAGTATAAATAACAGTTTCTTATTAGGTTTCTGTTGAAATTGTCAAAAGATTGTGTCTGCTTTACATAAATGTGGCGCATCTGAACAAATCCAGAGATATTGAGCATAAACATTGACCATTGTAGCAGGTTAATTAGCGTTAGCTGTTAAACTACATGTGGTGATTTTAAGTCCTTTTGATTCCTGCAGATTGACTTGGACACGATCGATGTGAGCAACCTGAACCGTCAGTTCCTCTTTCAGAAGAAACATGTTGGCAAATCCAAAGCACAGGTGACTTTTAGTTAAAACTCAGATCATGTTTACGACTACGTATAAAGGTTAGTAATTCTTGTGCGTTGGGTCCTGGTGTTTTCAGGTGGCCAAGGAGAGCTCCCTGCAGTTCTGCCCCAGTGCAAACATCACAGCCTACCACGACAGCATCATGAAGTGAGTTTCCTTTGTTTTAATCAGATTTTATCAGGATATTCTGTTGTGTGAGGGGGAAACATGCCAGTTTTTTATTGTTATTTTAACAGCCCTGATTACAACGTGGAGTTCTTTAGAAATTTCATGCTGGTGATGAACGCTCTGGATAACAGAGGTATCGTCACATCGCCTGATTATTGAGACATTTCTATTGCTCCAGCTTACTTTTAGTTGATTTAAATAAAAAAAATATCATTCTCTAGCTGCTCGGAACCATGTGAACAGGATGTGTTTGGCTGCCGATATTCCTCTGATTGAGAGTGGCACTGCCGGGTATCTGGGACAAGTCACTGTCATCAAAAAGGTACAACATGCTCTTCTTTCTAAAATCCAACAAATAGCATTGATTAAATTTATTCCATTGCTGCCAGTTTTTAAGCAAATCATCGTGAGGACAGTGGCTGTGCTACCTGACTCTTTGTGCTCCTCTTTCCACTGTTTCCTCCACCTATAGGGATTGACTGAATGCTATGAGTGTCAACCAAAACCCACCCAGAAGACCTTCCCAGGATGCACCATAAGAAACACACCATCTGAGCCCATTCACTGCATCGTCTGGGCCAAGTATCTCTTCAAGTAAGGCTAATTTTTTATCATAACGTCACTTTAAACAAACTGCGGTCTGAAAAGCCTCCCTGGGCAGCATTACTTCATTTACGCCTGTCATAAATCAGCATTCACTTGTGGTTTTATTTGTAGCTAATTTATAAATGTTTATTCAGCCTCTGTGTAGATGTTATTTGGTAGCACAGGTACGATATGTGTGAAACTTGCAGCTTCCTGTCGTTGGTCTCATGGTGTTTGTTGCATCTTTAGCCAGCTGTTTGGAGAAGAAGACGCAGATCAAGAAGTGTCACCGGACACGGCAGACCCAGAAGCTGCATGTGAGTGAACACAGAACTTGTTTCATTATTTATACAGAAAAATACCTCAATTTACAGCATGTGTTTTACCTCATGGCATCATGGTTTACAGGACGAGATTATCAGGGAAGCAGGTAAAGATACTTGATCATCCCTGCACTGTTTTCTGTAAACAGGGAATCCTGAAGAGACGGCAGCTCGAGCCACCGCCTCTGAAAAGGACGGAGACATCAAACGAGTTTCCACCAAAGAATGGGCCAAATCAACCGGATATGACGCGGTCAAAGTCTTCAACAAGGTACAATCCACTCGCATCAGCTGGGCAACAATGTTTTTGTTCAAATTAATTCAGACAGCACATGGAGAACAAAGAACATGAGCTTAATGTTAAAAGTTCTGCAAATAAATGTTTATTTAAACTTGTTAAGATGTATTTATATCACGAAACGGGCTACAATTGTTTTTTTAGTTCTTAGTTTTGTACGAAAACTGTTGTTTTAACTTTGGTTTGCAGAAACTTCAGCTGTTTGCGCTGCATGGCTTTGTTTACACAACAATTTGCCAAATACTTGAAAACCCACATTTATTTTTTACATTTCTGGTTGTTTTAGTCAGTGTAGCTTTAATGTGCATTAACATGCTCTGCTGTTATTGGCTCTCCTCTCAAGCTTTTCAAAGACGACATCATGTACCTGCTGACCATGGACAAGTTGTGGAAGAAGAGGAAAGCACCGACACCTCTGGACTGGCAGCAGCTGGAGAACAGTGGTATGTCTTTCTACATGTTGGAGCAGAGTTCTGTGATTAATTAGATTTTTGATCTGCACATTCAGACCTTTGTGTCTTGTTCTGGCTGAAATTATAAAGTTTGGTCCAACTGGAGAAATCTGGTTTTGTACTGAAAGAAACAAAACTGTGGTTTTCATTCTTTTTGTTTATTGTATCAAAACGAAGGTATCTTTGACATTTGTGGACTTGAAATGAATAAATCTGGATTTATCTATCCCTGGCTTGAATAGAATCTTACGGCCCCTAGCAGTCTGTCTCTGGAAACAGTTTCTGAGCCAACAGATGGCTTCTGGCCTGAAAGTGCTGTTAGTTTATAATCAGGACTTTTTTGTTGTTGTTTGACATTAATAAATGGTAACTGCACTATTAACTATACTTATATAGCAACTTTGTATCTAATCAAGATACTCAAAAGTGCTTTACAACACAATTTCTGCCCTCGTGTACCCATCCACACAGCACTCTACTAGATCTTTACAAAGCTAATCTGAATCTGTAGAGGCTAATCAGTGCTTTAGACGCATGCTCAATAATCCAGGTAGATGAATCTAACAAGGTTAAGTCAGGAACGATTCGTGTTCTGTTTTTTTATCCAAAAGATTCAGACTGAAGAAGTATTTTGGATAAAAGATGAAACATTTCAATAAGAAGAATCTGTCCAGAGGACCTGACTTAACCTTGTTAGATTTAGATCACATTCATACACCGATGGGACACACATGGGAGGCAATGAGCGGTTCAGTGTCTTTGCCCAGGGACACTTCAACATGTGACTGCTGGTGGAATCGAACCACCAACTGCTCTAACCACTCAGCCACAGCCACCCCACAAATGAATTCATGGCAACAGAGAGTTTCTGTTCGTTCTGTTTTGGCCTTTTATTTTAACCTGATGGTGACTGGGTAGACGTAATGCTCATGTTGAGGTTCAGGCCACACACGTGATGGAGATGCTGGGGTTTCTTTTTTTTTTTTAAAGAATTGTGCAAACACAAACCTGAATTCAAGTGTTTGTTCAGACCATGATGCAAACTTTCAGGTGTGAAAAAACCTTAGTGTAGAGAAACATTTTGACCTTAGAAATGTCACCTCAGGCTTCCCCTGAATCTGAACTGTTTGGCACAGGGTGCACAACACAAACTCCACCTGCCAGAAACATGTTGGGCATGAATCTAAAACACGCCTCTGTTAATTCATTTGCATTAGTGACTTTTTGTTGTTCCTTCAGTGCGTCCTCTGGAAGAGACTCCAGCTTTGGGCTTGAAGGACCAGAAGGTTCTGGGTGTTTGGGGTTACTGCCAGATGTTCCGACAAAGCGTGGAGGCGCTCTGCTCACAGCTGCAGGAGAAAGGCGAGGGTGCCGAGCTCGTCTGGGACAAGGTACAGACATCGCACTGAACTTGTGAAGCGTTTAAAGTTACAGAATGGTTTAAACGAACCGTCTGTGGGAGAGAGGTTTGTAAGCTCAATCATCCAGGTGATGTAGATAAATACAAAAAAGGTTCAATCATGTCATCGGGACAAGTTGACAGGATTTAACCTGTTTTGTGTCTGTGTGGGAGATTTTCTCAGAGTTCTCAGTTTCCTTGAACTCCTAGAGCGTGAATTTTAAAATAGTGACCAGGTCATTGTGGGTGTGTCAAGCCCATCAAAAGCCTTCTTGATTTTGTCGTCGACATTGTTTCGTGTCGTAGTGCATATTTACTTTGAATGTAGCTCCTTTCTTTCTGTGCACATATCCATGTCTCCTGCATATAATCCAGCTCAGCTGAGTCGTCTCTGCTCAACAGGAGCTGAAAGCCTGGAGAGAAGCTGCTCACATGGCCAGTGGTGTTTAGACTGGTTTTGGTAACTGCTTTATAATTAGCAGTTTCTCTCTTTTGATACAAAAGTGTATGGTGTTTGTAGGGAAAAGTGAAGCTGCTGAGAGCTTAGAGCTGCTTCTCTATTTTTTTTAGGGGGACATTATTGTTTTCTATTTGGGTTAGTTTGGAACCTAAATTTCTTTCAAATTTAGATTAATGGTTAAGTTAAGCTAACCTTTACTTGTTTTTCAGGTTTTGAATACATTTTGTTTTGAAACCTGTTTAAAGAATCCAGTAGTTTTTTTTTAAATTAATTAATTAATTTATTTATTTACCTTTTCCTCTTCAATCCTAGACATTTATTGTCTCATGCTTCTCAACTTTTGGATCGTAACAGGAAACATAACAATTTAGGGGGTCGTCCGGGATTGAACCGAGCCGTGGCGGCAGCAAATTAATATGCACAGCCTATAATACACTTCTACGAGCTGCTCACATAATGATAAACCACAATTTTTAAGGAAAATGCTGCTGTGCACCTCAGTGGTCGCACACTCAGCATCCAGTGAGACTTAAACTGAAACTTTGCATATATTCTCACAACTTTTAGTTTCAGCGGTCACAACCCAAAAAAATAAAGGAACTGCAGGAGAAGCTTTGTTTTTATTTAACTTGGTTAATAACTACGCAGCTGATCATTATAAAGACAGTGTTTTCATTCCACCATTACAGTTTACCTCTGCCTCATCACTGATTCTTTGCAGCTTAAACATTAGAAAACTGAATATAAATGATAAAAACAACACTATGCATACAGTTTGGTTATAATTCTTTAGGCTTTCCGAAGCAAACTTATCCGTGCCAAACTGCATGAAACATTACAGAGATAGATAAAATAAGTTTTTCCAGCTGTAGTGAGATGTTGAAATCCTCCCGTCGATACCAGCGGACTGTGTTAAACTCTTCCTCTGCCTCCCTCTTGATGACAGGACGACCCTCCAGCCATGGACTTCGTCACGGCAGCAGCAAACCTTCGTATGCACATCTTCAGCATGAACATGAAGAGCCGTTTTGATGTCAAGTGTAAGTTTTAATAACTTCCCTCTAGTTTTATTAATGTTATTCAGATCTTGCAGTAAAACAAATCATTTCATCCAGCGATGGCAGGAAACATCATTCCGGCTATCGCCACGACCAACGCTGTTATCGCAGGACTCATCGTGTTGGAGGGGCTGAAGATCCTGTCTGGAGAGCTGGAATCCTGCCGTACGGTGAGTCCTGCTCCTCCAAGTGTTCAGAAGACTGCAGCAATGTTTAATGTCTCACAATAAATTCGTTTTTGTTAGAAAGTTGAGCTGAATTTGGACTTCAGGTCTGCAGACTCACTTTTTCAGCTCTGACATCCGATCGTCTGACACACTTGACTTATTTTTACTGAGCAGTTACGGCTGTAGGCACAGGTGCACACATTCAGTTCATCAGTACCAGCACCGTGTGGTACCTGTAGCTCTGGGTCAGGCTGTCGTTGTAAGGGAAGGTGGAGAAGTGTTTGTATTTTTGCCAACATCAACTAAATTCTGCTCAGGAACCGAATCAGTTTCGAGCTTCTTCACTGTTATTAACCTTTTTGGTTCGTTTTGCTTTTTTCTTCCATATTTGACTGACAGCTCGCTCACAAACTCCTCTCTATAATAATAAGCATGTGAGAGAGAAACTGTGATTCTTGTAGTGCTCACATGCAGAAATTGTTTTCTTTATCAAATGAGGTCCAATTTTTTTGGGTATTTGATGTTTAAATCAAATCTGTATCTTCAGATGTTTGATTAAAGTGAATTACTTCAGGGTGTTTTTGTTGTGTGAAATGTTTCTTCTTTTCCCCTCAGATCTTCCTGAACAAGTGTCCTAACCTCAGGAAGAAGCTGCTGGTGCCGTGCATCTTGGACCCCCCCAGTTCTAACTGCTACGTTTGTGCCAGCAAACCTGAAGTCACGGTCAAACTAAACGTCCACAAAACAACGGTTCTCTGTCTGCAGGACCGGGTAAAGAGACTGATCTGCAGCGGGACACTCTCACTGCTGCTGAGCTGTAAACACCTCTGAGGCCTTTTGTCTTTTGCCTTTTGTTAAGATCCTGAAGGAGAGGTTCGGGATGGTCGCTCCAGATGTTCAGATCGAGGACGGGAAAGGAACCATCCTCATCTCATCAGAAGAAGGAGAGACAGAGGGTAGGCAAAAGAAAAACACTTAAATTTGTTACTTTGTTTGAAACTGTTTATGCTTTTTAATACTTAGAAAAAAAAATCTTATTTTGCCTTTTGATTTAAATTACACGTAAACTGTCCACAAAACAAGTTGCTTCTGATCCTCTGATATGAGTAAAAGGATTAAATGAGGAAAAATAACTTTGTTTTGTGCAAATTACGTACTTATTATTTTGTTACCATTTGTCCTGAAAGTGTTGTGTCTGTTGTATCAGGCTCGAATATTAAAGCAAATCTGTTTGCAACATTTCAAAATGAACGTTTAGAATAAATAAACTCACAACAGAGGATGTAAAAACAAGTTTATTCTGTGTTGCCATCTTAGAGATTCTTTATTTATTTAGCAAGTTTTTGGACATTTTCTGGTGTTTTTGGAGACTTTAGGAGGCTCCCCCTCATCCCTGACCTCTGACGGCTCAAGGTCGTTTCACACTCCACCTGAAGCCGAACAGACTCGCAGTCACGTGGTTGCAGGACGTTCGTTTTCTCACACACCTTTTCATAGTTCACGAGACATGCCGCAGAGCTCCTGGGAAACCCTCCCCCTGTGATGTACCTCACAGCACGGGTTCCTTCCTGCCAGGGTCTCCGCTCCGTCCCTGCGTCCGCCGTTTGGCCACAAACCAGTCGTGAAGAGAGCTCCACACTTTTCTGCTCTCTGCTCCTCAGATCTGTCTGTGTTACCTCCACACACAACAGCCGGCTGCTGGAAGCGGAGTCGTTGAAGCGAAACACCGACGTTGCTGTTCAAGTGCTTTTCCACAAACAAACCAATCGCACAATGCTTTGCTCATCCTCCTGTGACGAAACCGAGCCTTGTGATGAGAACGTACTCTGAGGACAAAATGATTTTCATTGTGCATCTACGTCAGTGAGATGATTCCTCAGCTTCAAGCTGCAGTCAGAGCAGGAGACGTTCACGCCTCTGGGTCCGGTCTCTAAAAGAACCACACGAAGCCGCCGCTGGCTGATGCCACCCCACCTTACAGTCAGAATTGGTTTACAGATTTCTACAACTCATAAACTTTAAATACCAATTTTAAAAAAACAAACTACCGTACACTTAAGAAAACTAACCAAAAACTTAATAAGTTAGAATTTCTCTCCACAACGTTCTTTTTCTTTCCTATGTTGTCTCTTACACTGATATGAACATGGCCAATCATACAGATTAGGACGTGGTGTCGTTTAACCACTTTTAGGACTTCCTGTAGCGACTTCTCTTTGAGGAGTTGGCAGCTTT
>JARVJN010000002.1:10782635-10796021 GCA_031763805.1 Argolebias nigripinnis
TAAAGTCCAGTTGTTTTTGTATTGAGCGCTTGTTCTGATTTTATCATGTCCTGGACGACTGAGAATCTTCACCAGCACATCCTTATACAGTTTATTTTCCTTCTAATATGAAGTTCTTTTACTCCTCTTGCTCATTTTTTGCATGGCAATTATCTAATTCCAAATCTCCCACTTTCCTATCCCCATTCCTTTCATTGCCACCATAATGAGCTCTCCAGATAAGCTCCTCGGCCGTGGCTGACGGCTCTTGTGTTATTTAACACACCACAACAGTGAGTGGAAGTTAGTGAGTGGAAAGGGCCCTCTCTGTATGCATGTGTGGTCCTCTAACAATCTACAATCAAAGGGCGAGGGTGATCTTTGAGCTCATCAGAATGTGAAAGCAAGTTTGTCCCTGGAGGGGTTTGTGGAAATACCATGTTTCAGCCTTGCACCAGTTCTGGCTGCAGTAAAATCTGGAACAACAGTGTGAAAATGGTCCATTTGTGGATTTTTCATCTGCTAAATGCCCACGTCCGTCCTCGCAGACTTCACTCAGAACCACATGTCTCTGGGTTGGAGGTAAGTCCATCATGTGTCCAAGCATATGGCAGCAGATAGCAGTACCATATTTCTCACCCTACAAGTCACTGTTTTTTGCATAATTTGCATGCCCTGCGACTTAATCGCCGAAGCGGTGTATTTATAGATATTTTTTCCATATTTATAAATCAATTTTTGACAGAGATATGACCGTTTTCATTAATTCTGACTGAAAATATCAAACATTACCATTTTCAGCCACTAGAAGGCACTTGAGTAGTATGGCATGCCATTGTATCATGTAATAGGTAAAAGTGGCTATTAATGACACAATCTGCTTGCTATAGCCTGCCACCGTCGACTGCCTGGAGCAACCGTCAAATTAGCTTCATTTCGCTGCGCCCTGGTGAAATGCAGCTGATTTGACCGCTGAAGTGCATTTATTAAGTAAAAGTTCAACTGAGACACACCTTTACTATAAAGTCGAGCAAACAGATACTTGTTTTAGGTGGTTATCTTGTTAATAGATGCGACATATACGCCAAAACGACAAATTTACGGATTTTTCCACTTATTAGACATATTTGGACTGATGGATTTTATAGGGTGGTGCGACTTGTATGATGGAAAATATGGTAGGTCAGCCCACCTAACATTCACCCTTGCATCCCACCACTTCTGGCCAGGAACAAGGACTTCCATATCAGCTTATAAGAATAACTTTCAGTTACAGTAAAAAACTATGTGAGCAGATGAACTGATTTCCCCAAACAATAGAGTTAAAATGACATATTTGACTCATGAGAGAGAGAAAAAGGCTTTTACCAAATGTTTGGTCAAGCTGAGAGGTCATAACTTGGGTTTCATTCAAACTGACTTTGGGACAAGCCATGACTCTCATTTCTTTTTAAATTCTGCAACCCATGGTAATGATTTGATAACCCAAAGCAAGTTTTCACTCATAATATGGTTCACAACTGGACAACAAATTAATCTTAGAACTATAAGGTGCAGAACCCTCAAAGATCTGCTGAGAAT
Source organism: Argolebias nigripinnis (assembly GCA_031763805.1). Lineage (NCBI taxonomy): Eukaryota > Metazoa > Chordata > Actinopteri > Cyprinodontiformes > Rivulidae > Argolebias > Argolebias nigripinnis. Next base: position 10,784,196 of record JARVJN010000002.1, read on the forward strand.
GTCTTGACAAATGCAAGACATTAACAGATAGTAGGTGTGAGGGTGCACATGCATTGTGTGTTTCTGTTGACTACGATGGACAGGTGACCACAGGGTGTCCCCCACCTTTGTCTGGCTGGAGTTCAGCACCAGCCCCACCATGACCCAGTGATTGGATACAATACCAGTGTGTACTGACAGAGCCAACCAGTGCTGAAGTCAGTGCGAAAAACAACTGATCAATTTTTAACATAATTAAAACAAATTTAAATTGCTATTAGCGTTTTGTTTTTCATGGCGAGATGTCCAACTTTGAGGTCTGTCCCCGCCCCTTCACCATGCTTCAAAACAAACCGTTTTGATAAAATTTGGTCCCCCATGCCTTAAGAAGAAACTGGCGAAGATTGAAACCGATTGAGCCAAATCCCAAGGAGGAGTTTGTTCAAAAGCGGAGGCTGCAAATCGCCAAAAAGGTGGTAAAATTTGGACAGCATTCCAAAATGGCCGCCTCCCTATTTGTCTTACAATGTTGGTGCCAGAGGGCTTTCTGCGTCTTGGTGAATTGGACGAGTGTACCAAATTTCATGCTTCTACGACAAACTGAGGCCAAGGCGGAGGGTATTTCGAAAATTTCTAGGTGGCGCTCTTGAGCCGTTTCTGTTGCGATTTTTGCCACGCCCCCAAAATACATAAATTTTCTCCAGTCCTGATGTGGCCGCCAAACTGGGTGAGTTTTGGGATATGATAAAGCCCACCAAAAGGCCAATTCGTTTGGTGGAAAAAATTGCAGGCCGGGTCTGAACACAGCGATTACAATAGGCCTTCGCAGCACTTTGCTGCTCGGGCCTAAAAAGTGTTGCAAAGGAGAGAAGACCAACTAAATCCAAAGGAGATCAGGAGCAGCTTTGGCCCACTGGATGGGAGGTAACATATCAATTGGAGAATCATGGGTTCAATTTCCAACTTCTTCAGCTTGCTGAAGAGTCCTTGGGCGGGAAACTGACACCCCCAGTCCCTGATATGCTTACTGGCACATGAGTGAGTGTAGGTGTTGTAGAGCAAAACATATCTAATACAAATCACAGGATGAGTGAACAGTAAACCAGAAGTTTTGTCAAACACTTTTGCAGAACCTGGAGGTCAGAAAGTGATTTAAGTGCAAACATCTAGCATTTTACAAATTAGATTAACTCATTCTTTTCATTAATTTACTTCAAGAAAACTCAAGCAGTAAGCACACTTTATGGCCTTAGGCAGATGATAAAAAAGTTTAAGTAGTTGGTTTAAATATTTATAGACAGTTCCACATACAATAATAATAGAATGAACCACGAGGCGATCACATGGAGTGCACATTGTTCTGTGTGTCCTTTATATCTACAACAGGAAAGTAACACCAAAACCTTCCACTTTACCTTGATGAAAACGCAAAAGTTTGAAAAATGTACTAATTCACAATAAAATCACCAATAAAAAGTGGAATAAAATGCTCTGCCGAATAAAAGAAGTAAAGTTCAGATATAATAGGATTTTGAAATCTTCAAAACAACTTAAGTCTACACAGTTGAAGTTGCAGCAGCAGGTATAAAATAATAAAACTTACCTGATACCATTCTTTCATCTTTAACAATCTAAAATTTTTGGATATGAGAACGCCACAGTGTTCAGGGTCTAATTTATATTGGGACATGCGTATGAACAAAACAGAGACGGTTTAGGATTTCTATTATGCATCAAAACCTTAAAGTGTTTAATTTAAACCTTCTAAATCAGTGTAGAAGCTTTTACAAGGCTGCTAAAACAAGTCAGCCTTTCAACAACTTTGACTGACATTTGGCACTTAAACACAGACCCCAACTTCTGAAGCTCTTTTGAATAACAAGTCCCTGAAGTGCACTTCACCAGACCTAAGAGCCGTTTACCAAAAAGCTAAAGCAGCTGTTCCAACATTTACAGACTGCTGCACATTGTTCAGTGTGTGTTTGTTGTGCACCTCCAATTGACAGGTTGTTGCCGTTCTTGTCACTCTTGCAGTCTTCCTGTCCTGTGCTTTGCTGGGTGTGTTGCAGACTCAGTTTGTGGCAAACCTCGAAGGCCTGGCCAACTGTCCGGACGATACGCATGGCCTGACTCTGGACGGGTGAAGAGGCAGAGAAAAACACAAGAAATTTGTCAAAATCTTCAGAGGAAAATTCTTGACTGACCAGCCAAGCTGTTAAAACCTAAAGGAATTACCCAGAACACATTCCAAGTGCACTAAACAAGCATACAAAGATTAGAGGCAGTGAACACACACTGCAGTAGATGTGCTCCACTTCAGGAAAAACTGACTTGGGTCTGCTTATCTTTGTTCTCCTCTGCCTGCTCGGCTCTGAAAAGACAGGTCATGTGAAACAGCTGGAGTGATTTCCATACGCTATCAGCCCACTCGTGTCCGGTCTTTTGTTGAAGGGGTGCAGCTGAGGATAACATTTCATTTTAAAGCACTGAGGCCTGGCCATCAAACACCATCCATCCTCATCTGAGCAAACAGAAAACATCCAACGTGGCCTAAAGGCCAGGAAAAAACAATCTGCCAAAGAACAACGTTGTTTTTCCTGAAGCTTTCTCAAATGCTCCAACATCTGAGCAGTGTGTGATCTCAGGCGCTGCATCAAACGAGGAAAACTATATATTTTTTTCCAAGTCTGGGTTGTATTCAGAGTTCTGGGCTTTGGCATTATGACTGAGATATGTTTGGTTTCGAGTCAACTCTTCAGAGCAAAGCAGGGAAGTTTGGCTGAAGCTTAAAGAACTCTTACAGTGCATTTCTTAATTAGTATTTTGATTTCTTAATCAAATAATGCCGCCTCAGCTTCACAGCTCAGAGCTGGTTTTATCAGTGACCAACCAGTATCTGCCACAATCAGCAGAAACAAATTATAGCTGCTAATGTGTATCATGTGCAGCCAGTGTCAAATGGGAACTAATGGTAGTGATCACGGAAAGGCAGTTTTGCTTTCTTGCACATTGTTGAAGTGGTTGATGGACTGTTTGTTTTACAAGGTGGATTTGAGGAGAAAAGGACAAGAGAAAGACAAGCGATATTTAATATCATGTGCAATGCAAATTCTAACACGTTATCAACTAGACAAGAGGTCATCATCATTGGGATATCATGACCAACGATGCATGTAGAAACACATGTATGGTAGGGTTGGGTCATATCATATCGTTCACAATAATACCGGTAAAAAAAAGCTTGCCCGGGCAAAAAAATGATATCATGATATGCTAATTTCATGACGTAATATGTCAGGGCACCCTGCCCCCTGAACAACTGAGCGCTTTGAATGACCAAACCAAACTGCGCACCCCATCCCCACCTGTCGGTACTGGTGTAACGCTAATTAGTTGGGCACAATACTAGCTAGCTAAAATGCTAACAACAAACAATGCACGTCTCAGTTTCTCTCCATCCAGCTCTAAACTGCAGCTCGTCTCTCTCTCTCCCACTTCCCCCACCCCTCTCTGAGCTACGGGTGCGGGCTGCGTCTCCCCCGCTCTAAACTGTCGGTACAAACACGCGCAGCTCAACTGTCTCTTGAGTTCCACAGTCGGTCCACAGACCAAGAAGCAGGTGATCAAAGACAGATCAGTTTAAAAAAAAATGAATCAGAAAAATGAATAATTCCTGCATGAACAGATGAAGCTGAAACACCAACAAGCTTCAGGCTCAGCTGATCACCTTGTCACAAGTTCTGGAAGTTACAGCTCATTTAAAGGTAACATATTTTGTTGTATGTTACATTTATGCTCAACAGATCTTATGCTTCATTTTATTTAGTTATTTTGGGAAAGTACACCTGCACTTTAGTTTTTGTGGGGTTTTTTGTTTATCTATATTTTGTGCAGACTTTTTCAATCCAAATAACAGATCATTTTTAAAAAAAAATTATACTTGGAGTCTGAATACTGTACTTTACTAAATAAAGTAATTTCAGTAAAATTACCCCTTGTTGTTTTATTTTATTTTGTATAATACTGCAAAGCAACATGTTAAGTTAATTTTGTCAAATAAATAACTTTGATTTCTTTTCTTTTTTTGTTATATCACAAAATGTATCGTTATCGTCAGAATGCTCTAAAATATCACAATATAATATTTGAGCCATATCGCCCACCCCAACTTCATACACTGCTTTGTCACTTTACTACAAATGTCAATGTCAGGACCTTAATTTTATTTTATAGATATACTTTTTTATATTTTTATACTGCTATACTACAATTTAGGACAGTATCATACTTTTATTATTTCATTTTTTGCTAATGTTTTAATGTTAAATTGTTATTGTTGTGCCAGGAGTCTGAGAGTAATGAAATTTCAAGCCTGTGAATGTCCTGTGCATACTGCAGTTTTGACAATAAAGTTGACTTTGATCATATTTAGCTGGTTATGGAACGTGGAACAATGGCGGGTTTTTAAAAAGTCCAAGGAAACTGAACAAACGACACGTGCACACATTTAAAACATCTGATATTTGAGGAATTTTCCTGAAGATTCAGGCAGAATAAGATAAAACTGTTTTAGTGACGAGCTGAAGTTTAGAGTCGTGGGAAGTGTGGGCGCGCGGGGCACACAGTTTATGACAAATAAAAGTAAAACCCAGTTTCACTGGTGCTACGTGTTGAGTTAATAAATCTGGTCACACAACTGATCCAGACCACTTTAAAAGATTACAGGAACGTTTAGCTCGTCCGAAGCTACAACATGATTGATGGCTCAGGATTTTTGCACAGGTCACCGTTCAGTTTCAGCGGAATGGAGCTGCCTCTCCTCTTCTTTATGGAATTATTTCATGAAAGACGTGATGCTTTGTTTAAAAATAAACTTGTTAAAAGTCAATGATTTACTGAAACAAATTAAGCTGCTCACAAAAAGAACCAAACAGTTTTTGAAAAAAATAAAATAAAATAGAAAATAGGATTTTAACCCAGGGAAATGGTCAACGTGACGGAACAGATATTGTAGATAAAATGACATGAAAAGGTGCCTTCTTTAAATGAATTAAAACAAATGTGCACTTTGTAGACGTGTTATGGTACAATCTTAGGGCGTAAACTTTCTCGTAGCTTCTGATTCGCTGAGGATAATTTAACAAAACTTCATACATCATCACTATCCTTTACATCATATACATATATGTTATCATATACATCATCCACCATAACCCTCAGCACTGGCTCCCCTCAGGGCTGTGTGTTGAGCCCCCTCCCGTTCGCTCTGCTCACATATAACTCTGCACCTACCCATCCAGGCTGTCATCTTGTAAAGTGACTTTTCGCCCCGCTCCTCTCAGGCAGGAGGTTGCGGAGCATTAAGTGCAGAACCACTAGACTGAGGAACAGCATCTACCCTGAAGCTGTTAGACTCATGAATATTTAACTAGGAAAATCACTGTAACTACACTTTAATTAAAGATTTGAGACTTGTATCAATGCTGCTGATTTCGTACGCATAAGCTGCTGTATTCATACCCATCTGCTCACAACAGACTCATGTTCAGGCTGCTGTTTAATACACCATACATTATTATTGTTAAGCATATATCTTAGATCCTTACATGCGGTTTATTTTTTCTACTCTATATTTTTGCAATTTTGGGGTGTAACTGGAACCTTGAGTACATAATTTCATTCCACCTCATGTACCACATGTGATGCTAATGATAATAAAGAACCTTGATATTTGTTTCCTGAAAGCAGATCTGGACTAAAAGGACCAGATGAGAACTCTAATTTTTTGTGTGTGCAGGTTCAGCTCCTGGGCCTCGATGTTCAGCGTCATCCCGACCATCTGCTTTGGGTTCCAGGTGAGTGTAAGATGTCTTCACGCAAAACCCACCAGAGTCTGAGGTGAACGTGTGTCTGCAGAAAGGAGGGATGGAGCTCATGCTTCAGCAGGATTGTTCCGTTTGGTTCTGAACCTTTAACGGCAGCAGCGCGTCCAGTTTGATCCTAAACGTTGCACGTTGTGTCTCAGTGCCACGAGGCGTCCGTCGCCATCTACAGCAGCATGGAGAACCAGCGCCTCTCTCACTGGGTCTGCGTCTCCGTGGTGGCCATGGTCATCTGCCTCATCATTTACACCCTCACAGGTCAGACCTTGTGCTTTAGTCTCACCTTTCTAACATTACATTTTTACAAATGAACCCACGCGAACTGACGTGATGAAGATGAGGAAACGTGACTCCGTCGTTCGTTGCAGGAGTTTACGGGTACCTGACGTTTGGGAGGCAGGTGGAGGCCGATATTTTAATGTCGTACGCCAGCCATGACGTTCTGATGCTCGTGGCCAGGCTGCTGTTTGGGGTCTCCATTATCACCATCTATCCCATCATCGTGCTGCTGGGCAGGTCAGCCATGTTGTTGGATGAGAAGCTTCTTCCATAAATGTGTTTTTGTCTGCCACAGGCAGGTGTTGGATACTGGTCCTTTAGGAACACTTGATCATCTTTAATGATGCTTTTTTGATAGAGGAGTCTAAATGTACTACTTTAACAAATGCAGTCTGTTTTACACAAATAAGCATTGGTTTATACATTTTCTTTCATAATAAAGAGAACCACAACAGTTAGCATAGATGCTACCTTAACACTGAAAACACCATAGAAGCTCAGAGTTTCTCCTGGAGAGCTGAACTTCTCACCCGATCTCTGAGGAAGAGTCCAGCTACCCTGCAGAGAAAACTCATTTAGACCGCCTGGATCTACGATCTCGTTCTTTCATTTTTATCCAGAATTTGTGGCCATAAGCAAGGGTTAGGAACATAGATCGACTGGTACATGGAGAGCTTTTCCTTTCAGCTCAGCTCCTTCTTCACCACAACAGACCGGTACAGAGTACGCAATACTGTGGAATAGGGGTGTAACAATACATTGATTTAAATCAATATATCATTTAAATGATTGATTCGATTATATAGTGGCAATACTAAAATATCAATTTTTTTCATCATCTTTAAAATACGCTTTTATTTTGAAATTACCAAGGCATGTCTGTGTCACCATTTCCGTGCGCTCTGCAGCCAACTCAGCAACATGGCAGACAAGGCAGAACACACAGATAATGAAATTCACTCTCCTGCTGGATTTAAATCAACACTCAAAATATTTTGGATTCCAACAGAAGAACGTCCAACAGACAAAACTCATGTCATATGCAACAGGTGCCAGTGTGAGTTCAAATACTCAGGAAACACAACAAGCTTGGTTGTTCACCTGAAGAAGAAACATGGCATTGATAGCCATGTTATGTAAGCTCAATATCTATTTTTGTTTCTGAGAAATGTAAGACTACGGTATACTGAACACGCCAAATATTATTTTTTCATTAATTAAAATTTCTTTTTTATTTAAACACCTGGTGCCTGTAATAACAGAAATAAAATGGTTAAATTATATTTGAATTGTTTTTGTAAATTCATATATAAATGAGATGGGCATTTGATATCGCAATATATCAATTGCACACTTGTGAATCGAATGGACTCGAAATCGTGTTGTCATAAAAACAAATCAATATACAGGTAGTCCTCGACTTGCGACGGCCTCGAGTTACGACGTTTCGGGGTTACGACACGCATCTCCATTAAAAAAATTAATAAAAAATAATTTTGAAATTTTTTATTTTGAAGTCGATGTACGCAGTTTCCGGCAGTTTCCAGTTTCCCGTTTTGCTAGCTGTGGAGGCTACAGCTGCCTGTACGCTCTAAAAAAGCTAAGTCTGGCCCTTTGGACATTCAAAAAACAAAACTTGTTGGAACAAGCTGGACCGGCAGCAGCTGTGGAAAAGTAGCTGTTTTATGGACGGCGGTTTTACAATGTAAACAAATGCAGAATCCGGAGGAGGAACGGAGGAACTGCTTCACCACAGCATACCAGTAGGGAATTACCTTTTTTTTCCCACTTCATTATGGCTCTCAAATGTATGTGCTTTTTGATAATTATGTAGGGTACTGTGTTAGGATAGACTAAGTGCTTGATAAAATACAGTACTCTACGTATAAGGTACAGTTTGGACATATGTTTTGAGTTACGTCTAAATTCGAGTTACAACGCCACGTAGGAACGGATCTCCGTCATAAGTCGAGGACTACCTGTATATTGATTTGTTTTTATGACAACACGATTTCGAGTCCATTCGATTCACAAGTGTGCGATTGATATATTGCGATATCACATGCCCATGAACTCTTCCACTTGAGACAGAACCTCACCCCCAACTTCGAGGGGGCAGTGCACCCTTTTCCAATTGGGATTTTAGCAACTGACCCCCAATCCTATATCCAGAGTGCCCCCCTCCCCCCACAGTGTACCTCGAGGAAGACGGTCGGCTGCCATTTCCAAGTCAATGTTAATTTATTTATGTAGCACATAAAAACAACAAACATTGACCAAAGTGCTTTACAGTGAAGTCAAATTAAAATGTAAAATCACAACAAGGAAAAGGAAATACGAGAGATCATGTGCCATCAAGGAAACACAAGGTGGTTAAAAATAATCCATTGGCTCTAACTGGTTCTCAATCTCTGCCTGGATCAAACACCAGAGAAAAAATGATGGACCTTGAGCAAAGGTCTCAAGTCTCAGTGGTCTTTAAGTGATCAGGTAAGTGCTCCACAGTTTCGGAGCAGCCACTGAAAATTGAAACAATTTTGACATTGGGTCTGGATCTTCTTGCTACACGCAGCTTCTCTTTTGTAGCCTCACTTCCAGTAAATTCTCTTTCTGGTTTGTTGCGAATTATTTTGGCTGCATCAGGTCGGTGATCCAGGACCCACTGCTGAGCCGGTGGCAGAAACGCAGCAGGGTGGCGAAGGCGCAGTTGGAAAGCCGCAGCCGCTACACGCTAACGGCGGCGTGGATCACGGTGACGCTGCTCATCGCCGTCTTTGTTCCGGACATCAGTAAGGTCATCGGCGTTATCGGAGGGATCAGCGCCTTTTTCATCTTCATCTTCCCTGGACTCTGTCTGGTGTTCGCCATGCGGTCCGAACCGGTGTCCTGCAAAACCAGGTGAGGCTAAATTTCATCTAAACACTGTAATGAACTGAACTAAAAAAAATCTTATCTCTTAACTCAGAAAAGCTTCTGGTCAGGAGAGAAACAAGCCACACAGCTAATTGAAATGCAGTAGTCCCTCACTTATCACTGGGGTTACGTTCCAGACTAGGTGAAAATCTGCGAAGTAGGGATGTTATATGTATTTATATACAGTATAAAGGCTTTAAAAACCTCTTGCAATGCTCTAAACACTCTAAACGCTCTAAAAGAGCACATTGAAAGAGAGCAGAGAGACTGATGCTACGGTTACTGAGCTAATCACCACCTAGGGCGGACTGGCAATTGGGAACACCGGGACATTTCCAGCTTTGGAAAATGTTGTGGTTTGGGTTAAGGCTCAGTTCAGGTCACGCTTGATTATTTTATATAAACAATCCATGCCACTCACTCTGGTGTCCACCTCATTGAAATTCCCACATCAACGATTGGCAAAGACAGACCCCACCCCCATCCCTTCCTTTCTCTTTCTAAGGCTGATAGCCTCAGAAAGAGAAAGGAGGGGGTTTTCCCCTCAGTGATCACTGAGTGGCCAGGCCACGGGGAAACAATGTGTACAATCTTAGATTGAAAAGCTGCGCGAGTGTGTCCCCAAAAGTCAAATTGCAAAGTATCGAGGGGCTACTGTAACTTTTTTGTTGTTGTTGTTTGAATGTGATCAGGAAGATGATCAGAAATCTATGTTTCAATATCTTCTTCTCTCCAGAGTCTTCCTCACAGTTTGGGGCATCGTGACTCTGATCTGTGGAGCCTTCATCTTCGGTCAGAGCACCACCGTCGCCATCATGCAGCTCCTTGGACACATCTGACATCCCTCCGTCACGTTTATGTCATGAACTCGCATTCCTCCTTTTCTTCACGACTCAAATGATGAAGAGGCTTCAGAACTTTCACCTTGAGTGAAAACAGTCAGACTTTGAGGTGTTGAGTTTACTGGTTGTAGCTGCATTGTGACGATTGTCTTTGCTCTTTACGCTTTCACCACATTTATTCAGACTATTTTCACGCAGGCTTTATTTTTCATGTCTCTATGTTGCCTCAAAGATTCCTGGACTGTTCTTTTTATTTTTAAAGTCATAAAAGTATTAACTTGCTCGAGGGAAGGGAAATATTAGTGATAAACAAAAAACGTGTTGGTTTAACACCCAGGAAAAGAACCAAAGTTGTCTTAAAGACCAAATAAAACCTTTTTAGAGAAGTTTTTGTTAAACATGCCTCTGTTTGAACGGAAGATGATGTTTTAGCAAAAGTTCATTATTGGATAACTGGATGAACTCTTTCAGGTTCCGATATAAAACTGACACTTGTGCTTTAATTTGCAGTTCCTCTGATTTCAGAGAACCATTTATCTGCTTAAGAAAGAAAAAACCTAAAACGGCCAATTTGATGTCAGTTTTTACATCACATCCAATATTTATTTAGGATTCCTTCATGTGTCTTTAATTTCTATAGAGCATCACTGGGCTGGGATACAGTTTATTCACATACATGATTTATCTCCATTTTTCCTTCAAAACAGCATCTTAAACTCACCAACCTGACTTTGTTCCCCGTTGTAAAGTGGAGAGGGGACTCGGAAATACCCTCCATCTGTCCGTCTTATGAGCTGGATAACTTGTACCGACTTTCATGTTGGTGTTTGGTTGCATCTAGGCCTACGAAATGTCACTATCCAAAACTGAGTTGCCATGTCAAAATCCAAGGTGGCTACCACCATATCTATACATAAACCAACCACTCTGATTTTTGCAGAAACTATACTTTCTATATTGCTCATAATTACAGCCCAACTGACATTGGTAGGGCTAATATTTTAGGCTGATATAAGCATGTGGGGACCTATCGTATCGGTGATAATTGCACCATTATGTGCCGATATAAACACTTAATTTTCACCCTTAAAATGCTTTAACCAGCTGTGAACTTACTTGCAAATGGCATAATTGTACAATGTATCCAGCAGAGGGCGCATGTGGACTATGCAGTCATGGCCATGCTGAACACTTGAGAAGCAGGGAGCAACTTAATACAGTACAGTACTGTGTAGAGTATTTTGCTGAACAGAGCATGTGGTAAGTTTATTGTATGCTTGCCTTTAATCATGCGCCTCTCAAGTTAGCAAGATAACATTTGATAGCCTAGCATAGACTATTGCAGTGTAAAACTTTAAATCTGAGGTAAAATATATCAGTGTACGTGGCGTTATCTTTGTTGTCCTCAACGAAATGCATTATTTGAAATCTTTACTTCTCTGCAAAGTTTAAAAAAAAAAACTTGGCTAAGGTCAGTCTAATTAGACCTTCACTATAAATGACTGACTGTTTAAACCAGTCATGTCAAACTGGTTCAAAACACCAAAGTCCATGCTCAATAATCCAGGTATAAAATCTAACAATTTTCAGTCAGGTCATCTGGATGTTATTTATTTATAAAAAACAATTTGTGCTGAGACATTTCGCCTTCCCTCCAGAAGGATTCATCAGTCTGACAGGACTGTCGACGAGGGAGAGGGTGTGCTCCAGAGACCATCTTAGCGCCAATATAACAGTTTTTATTTCCACTTTGGAGTAAACTTTGGGGGGAGAATCAGTTTGTTTCCTCAGACTGATGAAGTCTTCTGGATGGAAGGTGAAACGTGTCAGCACGAAGAAAAGAAACTGTCCAGATGACCTGACTGAACATTGTTGGATTTTATACCTGGATTACTGAGCATGGACTTTGGTGTTTTGAACCAGTTTGACAT
>JARVJN010000002.1:11136762-11146817 GCA_031763805.1 Argolebias nigripinnis
ACAGGAAAGTTAAGTAAATCACAGTAAAAGCATTACAATATATTTTAACCCTAAAATATCCTGAATCATTAAAAAAAAGTTATTTATTCGATAAATAAATAGGTAGAGAGCATAACCCCCCCAATGTTAGACCTAAAGTTACGCCCTTGGAGGAGACAAACAACCAGTTGGTGAAATAAGCACCAAAGCGCTGACTGGTGGCTGCACCATGCAGAGCTGACGCACCTTCATCACGTGACAGTAAGACGTTTACTAACCACACGAAATCTCTGTGAAAATGCTCCACGTGTCCTTCAGTTTGCCTGAAATCGTATATTGATTTCAGAAATTATTATTAAGTAATCTGAAAAACATCTGCCCGATTTATTCCGTTGACGCACAGGGGGGGAACCAAACGCGCAACAGGTGTTCCCGCCTCCTGTCCTCTGCCTGCAGTGTGTTCAGTAGAAGTTAAATGTCTTCTTACATGGGCATCAGAGTGGAAGGAGGTCCCAGGTAGCACATGCAGTCCCGGTGGGGCCGTCCCACCCGGTCCCACACTGCGCCCTCTCCATCGCCGTACATCCTCTCCGGGCAGGCAGCAGCTACTGGGACGCTACAAGCTCCAGAAGGAGAGCCAGCTCCATCACACACACACACACACACACACACAAACATATGCACAGCGGCGCACTGTTTCAACTCCAACAGCGCGCGCTTGCTCTGCCGCTGCGCGCGCGAGCCACGGCAACAGCGTCATCTCCTGGACCCGTTAAGTGCGCGCGCACAGAGAGGATTCTTTCGGACATACATGTCTCTGAACTGACAGCAACTACAAAAATTCCTGTTTTTGTTTTTCTGCAAATTCACTCAAACTAATGGAAACACGTGACCACGTGCACGCGCAGCACTCTAAAAACTGATGGGTTGTTTTGCGGCACTGTAAACCCAAACAGCACAACTTACTAAAGCAATTCCATCCATCCATCCATCCATCCATGGTAAATGGTAAATGGACTGTACTTATACAATGCATTTTATTTATTTATTTATTTATTTATTTCATTTCCATTAAAAACACAAATACATTTTCACAAAAAAAGAAAGGAAGCAGATGAAAATTTCTTATCATATATCTGCTCCCTCTTAAACAAAATAAATTCAAACTATCAATTCAAACAATAATCATTCATATATAATACAGCAAAATACATAACTCTTCAAAATTTCACGTTTAACAAAATAGACATTAATCAGTATATATATCTTTCCAACAAAATAGTTTTGATCTTTTTCTTAAATATAAAATACAAACATTTAAATGTAAATTTAAAAGTTCAAGCTAAAAATATTGTATAATAAAACTATACATAAAATGATAAAAACTAGATACAACTATAGAAAACAAAAACGTTAAATAATTTCTGAATAATCTTAAATTCATTTTTCAATTTTGTGGTATGTAAACAGTATTGTACATTTTACTTATAGGCATATCGTTTCTCAGATTTTTAATTCTGATTAGTTTAAATGACATTTTGACTTGAAGAATGGTATGTCATATCTGGTTATATAATTCAATAACCTGCTCTAAATCCATATTTGTATTTCCGAAGACTCCCCAGCTCGATGACGTCTGCGATAGATTATTTTGACTTCCCGATCGATTTTTCTGTGCTCTGTGTCTCGTGACTGTTTTTTTCTGTTTATTGGTCATCGTTATCGGATGTTGATCTGTGGAGGGATGTTCAGAGAGATTTAACTGACGTCCAGGAGCCTTCGGCGGCAGACCTGCTCCCACACACCGAGGAGGCGACACAGAGGGACCGTTTGGCTATGAGACATCGGGAGCCATGGCGGGACGGACCCGGTTAGCAGCCCTCTCCGTCGGTTTGTTGTTGTTGTTGTCGGCTCGGAGCGGCGGGAGACCGACGGACAAATGTCTCGGAGACAAGTCGTGTTCAACAAGCCCGAGACCCCCGGTCGTCCTCAGTAAGTCCCTGTTGGTTTTTCTCCTTTTTCCAGACTTTCTGCTCTCAGGTTATCTTCTGATTCTCTGTGAAAATAAAACATTTAACTTCCCTAATGGTGACAGGACAGTAGTGTTGTTTTTAAATGACTTGTTCTGGGACACCGGCCCTACAGCTAGCATAGCAGCTGGCAGACTCTGGAGTCAGGAACATTCTAAAATAATTATATAAAACAATCTTTAAATTGTTCAGATTTTATTTTTTTCTATACCAGGACTGAAATGTTACTGATTACTGCAGCTGTCCCATAAAGTCAAAAACCTAACTTTATTAAGCAGTTTAAAAAGTTGTTGCTAATAAAGACGTAGTTTTAAACGTGACTTTTTAAGTTAACATAATTTGAAATAAATGTTAAATCTGAAAACCAAGCTCAGTTTTTTTTTTTTTTTTTACTGAGGCTGGCCTTGATGTAGCAAGGTTAAAAAAAAAGTTTGTCTAGAGACACAGACTTTCATAATGTTTGTAAATAGCAATTCTCCAGGCATTAAAAGCGATCATTAAAAATAAAAATCAGTCCACTTCTTGTATTTACATTTTCACATATGTTTTTTTGTTAATTTAAGCGTCTTTACTTTGATTTTGAACCATTCAGGCATTGAAATGCTCCGAAAATCAAGAGACGGGCCAGATGATATAGCAACAACCAAATTTTAACTGGATCTTTTAGCTTTTTGGTACAAACAGCTTGTCAGAAAAAACATTTGTTCCCATATCTGTGGCTAAATCTTTGAACAATACCAAAAATAACACAGTTTAACAGAAAATAGGATTTTAGCTTTAACAAAGTAATTCCTAATTACTTGGAACATTTTGCGTACAGTAAATAATAAGGTGTTTTTTTTATATATATATTTTTTCCTAAATTAATTTTCCTAATTTTCCAAAATATTCTTGTTGGAAGCTTTTATCAGTTATACATATAGTTTTTTGGATTGTTTGTAGTCTATCTACTATGTCTAAAAAAAAAATTGAACCATTTGACAACATAGTTGATATTTTTTTCTTGACAAAACTTCACAAAGTAAATATGTTGTGTATTTTTGTGTCAGGATGTTTGTACTAATATGCTGAAAGAAAAGGATTTAAAGACGTTTCTGTTATATCATGTTTTGTTTATCTCTTAGGTTTAAGTGTCTGTAGTATATTTGAACCAATATATTTCAACAAAAATGGATAACTTTGTTCAAAACGAGCATTAAAAAAAAAAAAGAAGTCAGTGTCTGAGAAGCGTGCGTGTCCTGGTCATATGACCGAGCACAAACAGAACTGGACTCTTCAGCTCAGCAGACAATTAACTTTTCTCGTTCTATTTAAAAAAAATAAAACTATTCCTGTCTTTTATTCATGTTTTGGTGAGTTTTACCAGCTTGTTGCAACCACAGCTTCTGTCTGACCACGCTCTCATTTCAAACCTCTACAAAAGTTAAATAAACTCGACCAGATCAATCTTTGGTAAACGCTTTCTTGATTCTAGGTAGTTTTTTTGTCTCGGACGGCCGCTCAAGGGTCAGGAAGGACTTGTCTGTCTGGGAGCAGATAATCCTGAGTGTTTTCTGAAAGCGCAGCAGCCGGAGATGGTGAAGAAATCCTGCAGCGACCCTCGGCACCACGATCGATGGATCTAATCAGCCACAAACATGCTCCGTTTGACTCCGGGTTGCGTAATCGCGTCAACGTTAGGAAAGTCTTCTCTGTGATTAGTTTTTACACATGTAAGAATAAATTGTTTTTATGCCTTAGTTATTGGAAAACTAAAAAACTGATATTTAACATAAAAGCTGCAACACAAACAAAAAGAGATCTTTGCATTTTCTTTTTAGAATTTTATGAATGAATTGTGCAGCCTCTCTTGATAATGCCCCCATTGTAATTTTTTTAATTGGACCTAAACGGCTACAACTTTAATCATTAATACATTTCAGTCTAAAACTCTGGAGTGAAAGGTGGCGGGTGATATGCATTCCTTCAAGGAAGGTTATATTAGAAACATTAAACTTATATTTTGTCTGAAATGGCTGTAAAACTGCAGAAATGATCATATATACCAGTAAATATAATGGAAAAATAAGAAAACTTTTTTTAAAGGAACATGTAAAAATGAACTTTGCTGCTTCACTTTGCAGATTGATCTAAATACATGGCAAATATGAAAACATGAACATTAAAATGCATAAGTTGCCTGTCATAAAGTAAGAGAGAAGTTTAGAAAAGATAAAAGCAAATTATATTATTTATTTTGCATGTGTTTTTAAGACTTTATTGAATATATCAAAGTTCATGCTCAATAATCCGGGGGGGATGCAACTAAGTTAAGTCAGGTCATCTGGACGGTTTCTTTTGTTGTTGTTGAGACGTTTCATCCAAAGGACTTGTATGTGAGTGTGCTGCTTGTGGCTCCTTGGACTGATGAAGTCCTTTGGATGAAGGACTGAACGTCTCATCAACAAAAAAAGAAACAGTCCAGATGACCCGACTGAACTTTACTGAATGTTTGACACACAGGAACGCGTTTTGAAGCGATGTGTTTCACCTCTTCAGAGAAGTGTTTCTCTGGAGTGTTTTCTTCTCAACACTTTGGTCCTGCAGTGTCACGCTGGCGTGTTTTAAAGTGTGTTTGCGTCACCGCAGGCTCAATGTGTTGTAACTCGCTCTGATGTTTCTGCACATGATGCAAGTGACTCGTAGGTTAATGGGGGGGAGGGGGGGGGGATTTTCCACAACTGATTTAAATGTTTTTTTATTGCAGTGAGAGTCTGAAAATCCCAGATTTTTTTTTTTGGGTGGTTTTCTTTAAATATTTCTTTATATTTCAACATTTTAATAATATCACAATAAACTATTGGGAAAACAAAATGCCTAGTTTTCCTACCTAGATCATTTAATTTAATTGATCTCTCCACACAGCACCTGCTCGTCTCAACTTTCAGAAGATTCAAACTGTACATTTTTAACGTACTCTGTTTAGTTGTAAAATTATTCTCCAAATTTAGTTGCTTTTGTTTTAAAGAGTTAGAATGATTTTTAAATCATGTTGCTGGGTTGGATTCAACATGACCCCATATAAAGAAACATTTGTTAAGCCTTTCAATGTACTTTGGGTTCTTTATTCATTTAAATTCCAACATGATGTCCATCAAAATACTATAAATACTTTTAGATGTTTCTGAACTGGATGCTGTAAAGTACAGTCCATGTTCTGGTGTTCATTCAGCGTGCTGGATCCGTCCTGTGGTGGTGGAGGGATAGAGTACGAGTTTGAAGCATCGATTTTGTTTAATCCAGTTTTTATCGGCTTGTGTCTGATTGTAAATGCTGCTTCTTGCAGTTCCGGGGGATCTGGGAAACCAGCTGGAGGCGAAGCTGAATAAACCCAGCGTGGTCCATTACATCTGCTACAAGAAGACTGACTCCTTCTTCACTCTGTGGCTCAACCTGGAGCTGCTGGTGCCCGTCGCCATCGACTGCTGGATCGACAACATCCGGTGGGTGTCGCAATGCCTTTGTCTTTTTAAACTTTAACCAAGACGTATTGTTTAAAATATTACAGAATTTATACAACCCCAATCAAAAAAAAAAACGTTGGGACGTTGTGTAAAATTTAAAAAACAAAACACAATAGTTGGCAAATCTCATAAACCCATATTTTATTTGGAGCAAAATTAACAGATCATGTGTTTAAACTAAGAAAATGTTGCAGTTTTTAGAAAAGTAAAAGGTAATTTTGAATTACCATATTTTTCGGCCTATAAGTCACCGATTTTTTGTTGTTGCATAATTTGCGTGCCCTGCGACTTATACACCGAAGCGACATATTTAGGTATTTTTTCCCCATACTGTACAGTATTTATAAACCAATTTTTGACTGAGATATGACCGTTTTCATTCATTCTGACATTGAAAATGCTGAACTCTACCATTTTCAGCCGCTAGATGGCTCTCAAGTAGTATGGCATGCCGTTATGTCATGTGGTTGGTAAAATTGGCTATTAATGACACAGTCAGCTTGCCAAAACCAGCCACCTTTGTTCTGCTCGCTTGGAGTAAATGTCAAATTAGCTTAATTTCGCTGCGCCGCCCCAGCAAAGTGAAGCTAATTTGACCATTGAAGTCATTTTATTAAGTAAAAGTTAGACTGAGACACATCTTTACTATAAAGATGAGCAAATAAATAATTGTTTTTAGGTGTTTATCTTGATAAATTTTAAAGAAATGCACTGTGACTTGTCCCTCTGCGCACTCTTACTTCCGCGAATCGGTTTTTGAAAATGCAGCTGATTTGACCATCAAAGTGCATTTAAGTAAAAGTTAGACACCTTTACTATAATTTCAAGTGAACAAATAATTGTTTTTAAGTGTTAATCTTGTTAAAATCCTCCTGTGTATACCCTTAGCGACCGTCATTTGGCAGCCAATCGATTTTTTGCACAACACCGGCCCAGGTTTCCGGGTTGTCAGCAGTGACACATAATAGATGCGATGTATGTGGTGAAGCAAAGTATTTATGGATTTTTCCACTTTATTAGACATATTTGGACCGATGCGACGTGTACAGTGGAAAATACGGTAGCTGGCAGCATAGCATCTTTAACAAGGAGCAGGAGCAACAAAAGGCTGTAAAAATAAGTGTTATGAATAATTAATTAGGTCAACGGCTCAGTAAAAGCACTGGGTTGAATCTCACAGAAGTAAAAATGGGCAAGGGATCACCAGTATGGAAAGACTGTCGATAAACAGTGGAACAGTTTCAGAATAATGTTCCTGAATGGAGAATTAGAACAACTTTGAATGTCCCATCGTCTTCACTTCATAACATCAGAAGCTTTGAAGAATCTGTAGAGATCTCTGAACTCAAAGGACGAGGCTGAAAGTTGATATTTGATGGTTGCCATCTTCAGGCCCGCCAAAGAAGAGAACTGATCAGATGAATCAAAATATTCACTTCTGCTTTGCAAACCACCACGTGTTTCATTTCTACTCTGTAAAATAAAACGGGTGTTGGGGAAGTTTGTTTTCTCACATCATGAATGTGGTGGAGCCTCAGATTAGAAAAAAGGAATTGTTTCTGTGGCTTTGTAGTAATGTTTCCTGGTGTCAGTGATGCAGACTGAAATCAGACTGTGTGTGTGTGTGTTTGTGTGTGTGCAGGCTTATCTACAACAAAACTACACGCACCTCCTCCGCCCCACCTGGTGTGAGCATCCGGGTCCCGGGCTTTGGCAAAACCTACGCACTGGAGTACCTGGACCCCAGCAAACGTAGCGTTGGTGAGTCAAAGTTCACAAAACCAGTTGGACCAAGCTGGGTGTCTTTGTGTTAGCCGGCTCAAGCAAATCCAAAACTAAACACTGGTTCTGATCTTTAACACATCAAGATGATGCTTCTTCCAGACAGAACAAATCAGTTATCCTTTTAAAGTTGCAGATTATTAACAATTCTTAATGATGCTTCATTCAGAAGAACTGCAGGCTGTAAGCAATTCAAATAAATAAATAAAAAACACCACCGGGTAAATGTTAGTGTCATAGAAATACAAATTTTCTAATTCTTTAGACACTTTTAAAACCACATACAGTCCTTCTCCCAGTATCGTCTTTATTTATGGTTTTCGTGGTAATCTGACAATGATTGTCCAGTTATTTTTTTACTGAAGCTGTAAAGTTTCTTGTTTGAGACGAAAAGGACTCATATCCTGCAAGTTCTGAAGCAAATTTACCGTCTTTGTTCTCTTAAGGAGCAAGAAGCTTATGAATCATGTGAATGCCGAGTCAGCAGTCTGATGTGTTTTAACGTCAATCAAAAGTTTTAAAATAAATTAGTTTCAGACGTCAGCGTTTCTGCCAGTTTATTTCAATATTTAAGATCTCCGTTTTCTGCTGCTAATCCAAAATTGGATCGTAGAGGCAACGGGTCCAGGAGGGAAACCCAGACCTCTGTCTCCCCGGCAACACTCTCCATCTCCTCCTGGGGGGCCCCGCGATGTTCCCAGACCCAGATTTATAATCCCTCCAGAGAGTTCCAGAGGGTTCTTCCCAGTGGGACTGTAGGTTTTGACACAGTGCGGTCACGGAACGGTCAGAACAGAAGATCATGAAAACATCTGGTAAAGTTTCCTATAAAAACAATGTCGGTAATCTTCATTGTGTAAACTATTATCCTTTAACGGGAAGAAGTGTTCGTGTTTGGGTGAAGCTCCCACTACTGACGGGAAATACACCATCCTTGGTTGGTTTCTCACAACTGTTTTTATTTAATCACCTGACGGGAAAACAGACCCCTTTATTTACGTAAGTTATGACATCAGATACAAGTATAAAAGAAACTGCATTGCTATTTTGAGTCAGATTTGGTGTGGACTGTCGGCTGCACTGTTTCCATCTTAACTTATTAATAAATCCCTCCTTGCTGGCAAGAAAGAAGAAGGTCTCCTCGTCTTTATTATTTAACACGAAGACATGTAGCTTCAACAGGACCTGCATGAATAACCTCCTTTGGGAGGTGTCCTAAGATGAACCACGTCAGCTGACTCCTGTCGATGCAGAGGAGCGTCTGTACTCCGAGCTCCCCCTGCATGATGGAGCTCCTCCACCCTACGAAGGAAGCTCATTTCAGCTGCTTGTATCCAGGATCTGGTCCTTTCAGTCAAGATCCAAACCTCAAAACCACAGGTGAGGACTAGAACGTAGACAGACCAGTAAATTCAGAGCTTTGCCTTTCGACTAAACTCTTTCTTCATCAAGACCGACCGGCACAACGCCCTCATTACTGTGAACGATCTGTTGATCCATTTCCTGTTCCATTCTTACCATTACTTAGGAACAAGACATCCAGATGCTGAAACTCCTCCACTGTGTTTAATATCCCCATGAAAAAAAAATCATGGAACTGGTTGGACTCTGCACAGATGATTTATTGTCAAACTCTGAACATGAACTGCTCCGGAGCAGGTTCTGAGCTCAGCTTCTGTTCGTTTTGCTTCCCAGCGCATCGTTCATCATACGATTGGTCTGTTGTTTCTGTGCGTTTCAGGCATGTACTTCTTCAGCATCGTGCAGGCGATGGTGGAGTGGGGCTACACCAGAGACGACGATGTCAGAGGAGCTCCCTACGACTGGAGGAAAGCCCCGAGTAAGACACGACACAAAGCATTTCACAGCTGGACCGTGGCGGGGGGTAGTCGTGTGTCCTCATCTCCTCTGCTTCTCCTCTCCTTCAGATGAGAACAAAGAGTATTTCCTGGCGCTGCAGCAGATGATCGAGGAGATGGCGCAGAAGGCCGGGGGGCCCGTGGTGCTCATCGCTCACAGCATGGGCAACATGTACACCCTGTACTTCCTCAACCAGCAGCCGCAAGCCTGGAAGGACAAATACATCAAAGCGTTCGTCTGTTTGGGAGCCCCGTGGGCCGGCGTGGCCAAAACGCTTCGAGTGGTTACATCTGGTAAGGGAGAAAATCAAAAACGGTTGAATAATGAGCGGATAGCGAGTCTGTGTGAGCTGCTTTGCCGCTGATAAGTGCAGCTCCACTCGACTCTCGTCTTATGGAGGTGATTTGCCACTGTGACTTGTTTCCCTGCTCTGTGGGCGGGATCGTAACAGGTCACTGATTTCGAGCCACTCCGGCTGGGCCATATCATATCGTTCCCGGTAATACAGGTTAAAAAAAAAAAGCTTGCCCGGGCTAAAAAGTTATATCATGATATGCTAATTTCATGACGTAATACGTCAGGGCGCCCCGCCCCCTTAACAACCGAGCGCTTCAAACGACTAAACCGAACTGCGCACCTCCCTCCACCAGTCTGCTTGCAATACTAGCTAGCTAAAATGCTAAAAACAAACAACTCGCGTCTCAGTTGTCTCTCCCCACTGCTCTAAACTGCAGGTACAGACAGCTCAAATGTCTCCCCCCACCCCGCTCTGAGCAGCCGGTGCTGCGTCTCCCCTAAACTGTCGTTACAAACACGTGCAGCTCCCACGGACCAAGAGGCAGGTGATCAGAGACAGATCAGTCAGATAAATGAATCATTCCTGCATGAATAGATGAAGCTG
>JARVJN010000002.1:11275413-11289926 GCA_031763805.1 Argolebias nigripinnis
TAATAATCTTCAAGTAACAGAACAAAATGAATAACTCTTTCTAATTTTTCTAACTCTAATACATTACACATTAAGCTACATTACACATTAAGCTACTTCATATTTTAACAAATATGGCAAAGTATGTTGTAAAAATGCAACAGCGCTCCCCATGGTCACAATATACGATGGTCACAGAATATGGTGTAACACATGTGTTTCCAATAGTTGGGAAATTTGTTTCGTTTTCGTGTAAGACATTAGAAAATTTATTTTAATACTTTACAACTTTATTTACAAATTTTACTCCGCAATTAATTCATCCATCATTTTGCTTAATAACATTTGCTGCCAAAAATAAATGTTTTAAACAGTCTATTGACGATACGGTCTTCTAAAATTATAGTCACGTGGTGCAGGGTTTCTTTTGTGCAGCTCCAGCAACAAATACAACAGTCGTAAAAAAATATGTTTAAATTTCACATGGAAGTTTACCACGTTTATTATGGATTGATTGTATTCTGGTTAGTACATTCAGCCACCAGATGGCGCCACACTGCATGTTGTCACCCATTGCAGCCAGGTGGAGGACAACAGCTGGAACCAACATCTGCAGACCTGACACTGATCATGTTTAAATGGCACAAAACTAGACTATCTAGGCCAGCAATTGAAAACTAGGATCAACACGTTGACAACTGCTTCCATAACCATAAAATATAAAAAATATTTTTAAATGTTTTTTAATTGTAAAAAATATAATTAATAAGAAAATATACTTTTACGTCCACTACTGCAATCATTGTAATTTTTAAACCCAAGACATTTGTGAATAAGAAGTCGCATTTCCTTCTTCTGGAAGCTCCTTTGAAATAAACAAACTGCACACACTCGATATGTTTATTTAATCCATTTTAATAAATAAATACAGAAAAATAAGTTCATGGCTTCACGCTGCAGAGACGTGGACTTGGTTAAAATGCAGGTCAGCAGACGTTACAGCGAGACAGGAAATAATTTCATCTCTCTTTTTTTGTTTTTGCAGAAATTTTAAGCTTTTACGGCTGATGAGACATAAGTCATGATTGGATTTCACGTGACGGGCGCTCCTTATTTAGACGGGAACGAACAGTCGCAGTAAGCTCCGTCCCCACGAGGACGCCGCCGCTGATTGTTCGGTTACTCTACAAAACCCGTGGACATACAGTATAGAACAAACAGCAGCTCTATGGTCAAACACAACATGGAGGGACACAATACAAACTTATTGGGTGCTAGTCTGGATTTAGATACCGATGGTAGAAAGCTACCAGTTACAGTGGTTCCACTGTGCGGGGTTATATATTCAGTGGGTAACTTTTTATAGTTAAACATCAGCTGTCCTGTCAGATACAAGAGACACGGAGGTACGACGTAATAAATAACATGCAAACTCAAACATTCGTTCAGAGTTAATACCTTTGTCATGTTGTAAGAAAAATAATACAACATAAAAATACATGTATTAGACATTAAATACTTAAAAATGGGGAGACCTGCCCAGTTTTCACACATGTATGTTAGAATAATAAGACAGAGAGCAGCAGATTGCATGTTCTCAGCGCTAGGCGTGTAACATACAGTTTCATATCAGAGCATACATGTTTTAACAGTCTGTCTTCATGTGAGCTTATATTAAGCGCTTTAAAACCAGTGTGAGAAGCAGGAAGTGCAAAGGGATGGAAATATAGATGTCAAGCAGTCGATAAATGAGTCAATAAATAAATGTATACATTAAAAAAACATATCTGAATAATACCCAGCAACTACTTTCATTTCAGAGCAAATCTAACAAATTAATCATCTGATTTTTTTTACTTTTTTTTCTGTGTATTTGGGTGTAATGTACGTTGAAAAAGCTTTTTTTTGATCAAACTGTGCAAAATCCACAAAGGGAAGGAGTTTACAACAGATTGTTATAAACATACCAGAAAAATGTTTTTTTGAAGTCTGAAGAAGTTTTGTTCTATTTGAAGAGCAGACGCAGGAAAAACAACTGTTTCCATGTGATCAAGCGCAGAGGTAGCTGGGTTTAATAAAGCTTAGTTTTCGGACTCCATTTTAGTCTAATAAAGCTTAAAACCGATATCAGGAGATCTGCAGGACAAGCAGCAAATAAATCAAATCGTTGGGTCCTAAAAGGAACGTGAATAACGTGAAACTGTAGCTGTATTTGTGTGAATAATAAACTTCTTTTAGTGCCATTTCTGCTGTGTGGATGCTTTTTTTTTTACTCCTAATGTTTGGGATGAAAAGTGAAATGAGTCCAGAGCATCTCAAACTTCGGTAAAATTACAAAATGCTAAGTGATTATGGTGCTGTGGGTCAGCAAGGAACAAACAGCAAATATTTTACACCCAAATATACAAAAAAGGACCAAAAATTATGCAGTTTTGTCCTTTAACATGTGTTTTTTTCCTAAATATGTTCACTTTAACGATTACCTTTTAGCAGCAGCTCTAGTTTGCATTCATACTTCAAGAAACAACAAATGTTTGATCCTAATAGGCACCTTCAAATAACCAAAAAGAACTTTAGCTTATTCAGTAACAAAAATCCTGCAGTCTTTTTTCCCCTCCCTCATCGTTTCACAAGTCAGTCCAGTTTGGTTCCAGAGCTTCAGAGAAACAGTTTGTTGGGATTCTCCAGTCGCTCCTGCAGCAAAAAGACGAGTCCCTCGGTGAGTCTGAAACTTTTACTACATGGACCGGTCCGATCCGAGCGTGTAAAATCCTACACTCGTGTTTGTACTAGGCATGGGTCGGTGTGAGATTCTGATGGTACGTTGAGCAAAAACAAGACGAGTTAAATACATTTTAACGATGCGTCACATAATTTATATGCTTTTGTTTAAAAAAAAGAAAAAGTTGGCTAAAACACCAGAAAACAGTCTGTTTTATATACATTTCTGTATATAGCATAATAGTGCCAGTATACTTCTTCCCTACTATTCAGTGCTTTGTAAAGCATGTATCAAACTCAAGGTCCACGGGCCAGAAAGGGCCCTTGCTACATCGTTTATGTCCCACGAGATTATGTTCATGTATTAGAACTATCCTGCTGACCTGTAACAGACTTGTCCTGTTTATGGATATTTTGATTTAAAAACTTTAGCTTCCTTAGCACAGGCTACTCATAGCAAATAGTCACTTTTGAGGCTAATACAACTAAGTTTAAAATTTCAGTAAGCTTTGATTTGTGCAGAAACTGTTGGTTCCTTTAAATCAGGATGGAAAACATTACTGCTCACTGCAGCTTTCCCATAAAAAATGAAAACTTTTTATTTTATTTTATCAGTTAATAAATGAAATATATATTTGAAAACCAAGTTCGTTTAAAATATTTTTTCACTAAAGATGAACCGATATTGGTTTAAATTTGTCTTGTGGTGTAACTGAGTTTGACACCCATGCAACAAGCTGATATTAATTAATTAGCTATAAATAAATACCTGTAGTTAGCCGTATTAGGCTGTATAAACACGTCGCCGACTAGCATGCTAACTCTTGCTGGTATAGATTCTCAATCATTCAAAACCTGTTAAATAAATAAAAATAAAAACAACTTCTATTCTTCTATTTAAAAAGTCTTTTCAGAAGTGAAAAGGCCTCCCAGGTGGGAAGCAAAAAGTTAACTTTGTTTTGAACGTTTATGGGCTTCATGCTGTCTTGTAGCTTCTTGCAAACGTTTGTTTACTGGATAAGAGACTAGCAAAGACTGACTGGGTTATCCACCAGATAAACGTATGACCAACTCAATGGCTTAAAAAATATATATATAACAACAATTGAGGGCATTTTACCCCATCAGCTACAGTGCAGAACTGTAGAGAAGAGAGAGCACTGCTCAGCACCTCATGGAACCAGAAGAGAGGGAGAAAACACAAAAACCACTGTCTGGTACCTTATCATTATTTCAACTATAAGAAACTCCATGGTGGAAAGATGTGTGGTTTTGTCCCCTTGATTTTTTTAAACACCTTGCAACCAGCAATGGACCCATGCCTAGTTTGAACATCGAAGGTTTCTTCATCCTCTTGGAGCTCGGCTCAGCCCGTTTGCCACATCACAAGTCTTTGATTACCGTCCGACAGCTAAGCAGCTCCCCAGAGAGCGTGCAGGTCATCGGATAGCGTCCCGGGCCGATGTTGCTTACAGCACATGGCAGCAGTTGTATTGAGCCAGCGGCAGGATTTTGGGCTTTTTGTTTGTCGGGATGTTGAAGGCCAGAGCTTTCTCACACAGCGGGAACTGAAAGAGTCTCTCGCGAAGCTTGATGCTGTGTCGTTTCCCTTGCTCCACCTTTGGCGCCAACCCATCCCGGGTTCCCTGTGGGCTGTGAGGCCCAGACCTTTCCGTTGACGTTCTCTTGTTCGGTTCTTCTTCTTTTGCCGTTTTCGTCGTCTCCTTGAAGCCGGTCGAGGACGCAGAGACACGGGAGTGAGAGGACTCCGACGTGTGGAGGACAGGATCGGGTTTCTCCGTGTTGTTGTTCGGTTCATCTTCTCCGTTTGAGAGGTCTGCTTGCCAACATGGGATCCCGAAACCAGACGGAGAGGAGGGAGTCTCACTGAGTGTCTCGTCCCAGTGACTGATGGGTTGATCTGATATCACACAACCACTGTCCTCGTTCTCCTTTAGCATACTCATTTCAGCTCGACCCTCCACCTTGCAGTCTGGCTTGTCAAATCCTTCTAACATCTCATCTTCTTCTCCTCCTGAATTTACCATAATGTCACTGTCTTTATCAAAACCTTCCTCCTCTTCCTCCTCCTCCTCCTCACAGATCTGCTGCAGCGCAGGGAGATTTTTGGTGGCAGGAGGCTCTTCGACTGGAGCTGGACAGAGGGTGAAGCTGGGCTGCCACGCCCGAGGGGCCGCCTGCTGAGCTGCAGGCCTCGCAGCGAGCAGATCCCCGCACTCAGGGGCCCCCGAGGAAGGAAAGGTGGCTCCAAGTGCCCCCGTGACCCAGTGCGGTGGGGCCTCGGGGCTGAGGAGAACATCGTCCAGGCCCTGGAGCCACGGGTGAGCTTCAATCTCGTTGAGGGAAGCCCGACAAGTCGGATCCTTCTGCAGCATCCTGGAGATCAAACTGAGAAGAAAAGCAACAAAACAGCTTTTATTGTTTAATTAAAAATGTTTAGGTGTTTATTGTTTTCCAGATATTAGACAAAAAATGTGACACTGATCCGAGTTTCACATCTGTCCTTTGTGTTTGACACCTGGATGTCTGTCAAGGAGCATGTTCTGATCCATCATGTGAATCGGGGCCAAAAATAAAAAAAATAAAAATCACATGACAAATCTCAGATCAGATGCTCCCGGACGTGTTTCCAGATAATCTGATACCACATGGCCAGACGTATTAATTCCAGCTGAGTTTTAACCTCAGCACACTCAACAAATAAATAAAATGTGTAACGCTGTTTATGCTCAGAGATGTAAGAAGAAGAATAAATCACTTCAGAAGCAAAGTGTGAGGTTTACAAAGGCAAATGCAGATTTTCCTCAATAGGTTTCATTGTTCTGAAAGCAGATTGTTATAGGAGTTTTTATATCCCACAACTATCCCACCCTAAAGGAGGTGGTGTTCCAAATAGGACAAGAATAAACATAAAACTTTCTGATTTAACAAAACACAAATAGAAACTGCACTTCCTGTGAAAATGTGGAGAGAAGGCTGAGAGTTGAATGACTTTGCTGAAATTGCTGATGAAACTGGATCTGAGTTGTCAAAGTTGAAACAAAAAAAGAGGAGCAGAATAAAAGCTAAAGACTAAAAAGAGCAAAAAGCTATCCAAAAGTTAGGATGTTAAAGGCTAGCACAAAGTTGCAAAATGATAGCTAACAGTGGCAAAACACTAGCTGGATCTTAAAAAGCAAAACGATTCCAAAAACCAAACTTAGCTAAGAGCAGCAAATCACTAGTTAAGATAATACAAAGAACTTTTGTCATTTTATATTTAAAAAAAGCTAGTTGCTAAAAGCGGCTAGCTAAAAGCTAAAAGTAGCAGGAGGAAAAAAATAAACCAAGTTTGCTGAAGGAGATTTTGAAGTTAATGTTTTCGTAGAGAAATGAAGAGTTTAAAATGTATTTCTTTAGAGAAAAGTTTTTTTTTAATGAGGGTAAACGTTTTTTTGAAAATTGTCAAAGTTACAAAAAACAAAAGGCAAAGCACATTTCTCCGGAATGAGCCGAGCGTTTTGGTAAATGATTGGCTCAAATTATGCCAAGTATGCAAATGTAGTTAGGTAGGTTGCAAACGGCATACGAAAAATAAAACTGGCAAAATAATAATTGGGCAACACTGTGAATCACTGGTTAACACTGTTGCATCACAGCAAACGGTCCTGGTTTCAATCCCGGGTTTGGACCTAGGGTCTTTTTGTTAGGAGTTTTTGGGTTTGTGTGAGTTTCCTCCAACCTTCAGGCCCCGTCCTCCCTTGCAAAAGAGATCTGTGATCTCAATGGGATTTGCCTGCTTAAATAAAGGTTAATAATAATAAATAGTGTGAATGCTGAATTTATATTCCCACAAAAATCATGCAGAATATTGCCCAATTTTTTTATTTATTTAGATTTGCTTTGGTGTTTCTGCCTGACACGTGTAGCAGTGAATATAGTTTTGTTTCTCCAAATTTTGCAGAAACCATCTGTTCTGTTGATCCTGCTGCCCTGTGAGTGGAGAACAGCTCATTTAGGCTGAAGGTGTGAGGAGCGAAGGCTAAGTTACAAGACAGATGCGTATGAGATGTGTTGCGTTGCAGAAGCGTTTGTGTGACAGATTGTATGAAAATTAATACTAATGAGATTTTATGGTCAGCCTCTTTATTTCATCATGTAACTAATTCAGATGAGTATGGTTGCTTTTGGTTTGATCATTCCATTATTGTTCCTCGGTACTCACTCTCTGCAGTCGTCAGAAATGTGTTCGGGGACAGAGTACCGACAGTCCAGAATCATGACCAGAGTCTCGCTGTCGTTGGTCTCCTGGAAGGGAGGGACTCCACAGACCAACATGTACAGGATCACACCCAAAGACCAGATATCTGGAACACAGAAAATGGAAAAAGAGTCTATCTTTGGTCTTTAACAAAAATAAAAACCCTGAGCTCGCTGGTTGTTTTAAAACATTATGAGCTTCATGAGTCTGAAGAAATATTCTGAGATCATTTTAGTTTTTAAAACATTTAGTGAATCACAGAGTAGAAGGAAAAAAATCTCTGTACTGTAAATAGCATACAATTTGCTGTGGTAGTAGCTGAGAGTCATTCTCATCATGTTCTGAGCATGACAGGGTGTATTTCACAAGATTACATACAGCACAACGGTAAAAGTTTGACCAAAACGGCAAGAACTTAATTTTATCTCAACATAAGATATTAGGTAGTCTAAAACCATCAATTACTAAATCTGTTTTTTTCCTCTTCAACATGGTGTAAGTTTGAAAAATGGAAAGTTATGCTCCTGCTACAATCAAGGATTTAAACTGAGGATCTCTAAATGGAGTTAATTGAAGTTTTTATGAAGATGCGAGGGAGATGACCATCACACATTTAAAGTGTTGAAGCTCCAAGTCAACCCAGCTGAGGTGAGTTCTCCTCCATGCTTGCTTCGTTTCAAGAAGCTAACAGCGAGACAAGTGTTGAATCAAAAAGTGTTCAGGTGACGCGGGATCGCATAGCGCCTGTAAGTCTGGGTGTTTCTGCCGTTTTAGTTTTTGAGTCAAACAATATCAACATTAAAATATGTGTATCTGTACGCACAAGATTATAGCAAAAGTGTGTCTATTACACGTTTTTAATTTTTTCCTTCAAAACTATCCATGTTCTTTCTGTAAGCGTGTCAGTTTTGTATGTTTGTAGTTTATCATAAATATATGCAGATTATTGCCTAAAGTATTACGTGAGATTATTAACCCCCCCCCCCCCCCAAAAAAAAAAATGGTTTTAGATATTTTTTTGTACTAAGCTGGTTTATAATTGGAACCAAACCATGACATAACTACATTGAGATAAATGTAATACATTTAATGATCATAAATGTAAAATAATTTACTTTTTTAATTAATTCTGATTATTTAGTTTATCTAATTTGCCTGCTTTATCATCCAATTATTTAATGTTAAGTATTTTTTGCCACACAAAAGTCCATATATTGTCTTATTCAAATTTAACCACCCTCATAATGTGTTATTGCCTTTATATAAATTTAGTTTTCTTATGCACCATGGATGAGAGTGGACAACTTTCTCCAAAGGTGGGAATTTACAAAAAAAAATGTTGAGAACCACTGGTCGAAAGTTTGACATGAAAGGTGGTGGGCAATATGAATTCCTTCAAGGAACCCTAGGCTTTCAATTCCACAACGTAGTTTTGTTAAATCCACTTACAGATGTTGACTGTAAGAAAAGCCTGCAGTTCAGAACAGAGTCAAATGTGGGCGGAGTCAAACATTAGACTCCACCCCCAAACAGATGCCAGCTGTTCTTGCAGGGACTGAAATTCGGCCCTGAAAGTCTCCAGTGATGAGGGGCACTTCTCGAGCCTTTGTCCTAAACATGAAGCAGACCCTCGGGCCTCATTCGGTCCATGGGTAGATTTCTCGCTAATTGAGCAAAGCAAAAAAAACAAACAAAAAAAACGGAGGAAATGAACCTGCAGACAGCCGGTTTGATTCTGTTGACCTCAGACGGAAAAACACATTCACACATTCTGACAACTCCCTTTCCTTCCCCCTTTCCCCCGTCCTGTCCCGATAAACTCACACAACAAGACAAGTTTCACACAGATGGAGGACAGCATGAACGAGACGAGAATGCACGCACGCACACACACGTGCACACATACATGCAAGCTGAGTGCTGAATGCAAACAGAGGGTTCATTGTGCTGGTGTTTTATTCTGAGAACGATCATCCTCCTGTCATTTCTGTCTCTTCTTGTGTTTCTGCTGAACACTGGAAACAAGAACAGCTTGTTCATTTGTACAGTTAACCCCGACGTGACACCAGAAATATCACAAATCACACATCTGCAACAACGAAACGATCAAACATTTTGTTTTGATATCTACTCTGAAAATGGTACTCCAAACCTTAACAGTCATCTGTGGAAGTCAAAGATTGATAAACCTTAAAAAATGAGGTTAAACTTTTGCTCAAGATGTTTTGAACAGAGATGATATTACTATCTCCATGTTGTCACGTTTAAATAAAATACTGGTTTTAACCAAGACTGACAGATTTGGTCAAATGTAATCGTTTTAGCATTTTAAACTGGAAGAAACTGATCTATGCTAGTTAAAGTGTAATGAAAGTACGTATTTAGTTAAAAACTGATAAGAAAAAAATGCAATTTTTTTTACACTTTTTCTGACAAGACTAACTGATAATTACGTCAGAAGGTAACTAATGAAAATATATGTGTCATTGTTACTTTTTAACCCAAAGCTGAATAGAAACTACTGGAAAATCTGATACTGACAATATACAGTAATAATTTTATGCTTTAATTGTTTTCACTATTTGAAACTTTTTCCCACAGAAAAAAAAAAAAGCAAGACGCACATCTTCAAATAATTGACTTTCGAAGTAAACTCAATATAAAATGGCTTCCCCAGCCAACTGACTTCAGGGAATATAAAAAAATTGCAATGATTCAGTCAGTTTTACAGATAGAGCAAAATAGTGTGGTAGTAGCTAAGAGTACAAATGAACAAGTTTAAATTCAGATCATAGAAAATATCTCCATCTAACCACAGACACTCGCGTGAACCGGTCCTGTGCTAAGAACGGTCCCACGTTTAACCCATGATGGTCAAAACAACAGCCCTCAGTTCTCGTCACACATACGCACTCACGAGCATGCTCTGCTCTTTCCAGATGCGTTATGCAACAGAGAGAAGCCACTTGAGTGCTGAGAGTACTCTCCTCTTCTCACTGGGGAATATCACACATTCCCACCACATTGCATTAGTAGCCTGCTGACAGCACAAGGATCCACTCCTGACATGCAAACACACACAGCCTTTAAAAAGCACCCACAGTCAATATATTTGTTGGTACACATCTACAATGATAAAAATAAAAAAAAACACCACTGAGGCCCTGACACGCTACGACATTTTTATCTGAACCCTGCAGTATTTGTGTTGCGTTTCGGCCGTCCATGTACGCAACAACAGCAGCCATTTTGTCTGACACCAAAAGTTTTGGATTCAAGGGATCGGAGAGTAGGTTTTTGGAAACGCGCTGCATCATTTGAAAGGAAACCGCAACTTATATAAAGTCGCTTTTGTAAAAAAACAACAAAAAAAAACCAAAACATTGTCATTTTGTTACCAAAAAAACAAAACCTACTACACGAAACATGGCACCGGGATGTGTAATGTACCTAAATATAAAAAAATACCTATTAAAAAAACCTCACAAATCACTTGCTTAAAAAGAACACCATTTGAGATACAGTAGTCCCTCGTTACTTCACGGTTCATTTAACGCAGATTCGCTCTATCGCGAAAAAAAAATAAAAGACTGGACATGACACGCAGTTGTCTGATTGATGGATGAGCTGCATGATTGGCATGGAATTTTTATTTAAAATCAATTCTTTTAAATTATTTAGCACCTCCTGCACCTTTGTGCAGCCCATACTGCAGGATGAGCTTCCTGCTGCAGCTGTTCTCCGTGCACAGCGAGAAGTGGGCGTGGCCAAGAAAACTTGCAGGTGGCAAAGAGCAGATGAGGCAGAGAGCTGAAATCATGACATTCTGCACTCTTTTAGAGCATTTATTGTATATACAGGTAGTCCTCGACTTACGACAGAGTTCCATTCCTACGCTCCGTCGTAACTCGAATTTCGACTTCACTCTGAACATACGTCCAAACTGCACCTTATACGTACAGTACTGTATTTTACCAAGCACTTAGCCTATCCTAACACAGTACCCTACATAATTATCAAAACACACATACATTTGAGAGCCATAATGAAGTGAAAAAATAGTTATTTTCCTACTCTGGAATGCTGGTAAAGCCTTTTCCTCCGTTTTGCCTCCCTTCTCCAGATTCTCCATTCGTTTACGTTGTAAAAACGCCGTGCATAAAATAGCTACTTTTCCACAGCTGCTGCATGTCCAGCTTGATCCATCAAGTATTGTTTTGTTTTTTGAATGTCCAGAGGACCAGACTTAGCTTTTTTAGAGAGTACAGGGCAGTTGTAGCTGCTGTAGCTACCGCAGCTAGCAAAACCGGAAACCGGAAACAGCCAGAAACTGCATAAATCGGTTTCAAAGTAAAAATTTTCAAAACTGTTTTTAATTTTTTATGGCGATGCGTGTCGTAACCACGAAACATCGTAACTCGAAGTTGTCGTAAGTCGAGTACTACCTGTACATTGTTATGCTTTGGTTTGTATTTCAGTTGATCAGAGCCAGTTTTGCAAGCTGTGCAAACAAAAAAAAGCTGTGATTGTCAAAAATTGTATCTGCAAAACATGGCAGCATGACTTTCTATTCAATTCAGTTTATTTATATAGCACCAAGTCACAACTTCTCAGTTATTTAGAATTCAGTGAGACTACAACTTGTATTTTTTCTTGCAATTCCAAGTTGCTAACTAAGCTCCAATAGTCTAGTTCTGGTGAGATAGTACCTTCATCAATGTGTACGTATTCATTGTAGACTGGGAGATACGTTGAGAGAGACCAGATTGAGATGGCTTGGACATGCGCAAAGGAATGGCAGAGCATAAAATGGTAGAAGGATGCCAAGACAAAGACAAAGAGGAAGGACCAAGAAGTGACATGTGGATGCAGTTAGAGACAATATGGAGGTAGTTGGAATGTAGACAGAGGATGCAGAGAACCAAGTGAGATGAAAGAAGATGACTCACTGTGGAAACCCATGAAGAGGTAACAGCAGAAAGGACGAGAAGAAGAAATATATATTTTTTACAATACAGGTAATTAAATAAAAGTAGTGCAGCATGGTGACACAATTTAGCGCTCAGTAAGAAGGTTGCCAAATAAACCCTGGCTGGAGACCTTTCTGGATGTTCTTTTTGTGCATGTGGGTTTTATCTGGATACTCTGGTTTGTTCCCAAAGACTAAAAATCAGCATTTTAGGCTAATTGGTAAATCTGAATTGTCCCTAGGTGTGAGTGAGAGAGTGAATGGTTGTTTGTCTTTATGTGTCCCTGTGATGGACTGGAGAGACCTGACCAGGGTGTGATCTGTGTCTCGCACAGTGCTAGCTAGACATGGGCACCAGTGACCCTTGTGACCCAGAAAGGAAGAAGTGGGTAAAGATAATAGATGGATGGAAGGCCTAATAAACCTATTTTTGATGTGCACAGTTTTGGCCATTTTTGAACAAAACCATAAAGATCCTATTTATACATAACGAACACCTCTCAGCAAGAACAGAGCAACAAAACAACATATAAAAAGCTGATTAACTACTCACCGATATAAAAAGTGTGTTAGATTAATTGTTTCCTGAATGATTTCCCAAGAGGCATCCATTGCTCTTGCCCATTTTGCACTTTTCTCTCTGTCCCCTACTCATAACAATAACATTAAGCACTCAGGTTTTTTTCTCTGCACAACACCTGCCACATTATGTGATGATGTGAACCATTCTACCATCCGAGTTCCCATCTGGCAGCTGCCAACATTATAACTGTTTGCTAACACGGGGGTTAATGAAACCCCTGTGTTAGTGAACACACCTCGCCGTTCAGGGCTCAAGCTGCTTGGAGATGCACATGCAGCCCTGAAGGATTGGCTCCATTATGGATGCCAGCACGGGGCTATACACGCTTCCTGAATAAAATAATGCTCACACCTGCTACCTGGGCTCAGCTGTTGCCACGCAACGCAGAGATGATGCATTCTGCTGTGTACTTGCATGCTGTGCTCACGTGCGCCATTACAATGCAATTAGTGGACTTCCAAAAGAGTTTACTTGTAGGTACAACGGCCATTGTTTGTGCCGCCATTCAACATTTACCCCCTGATTTAACAAACTGTTTACTTACAGTTCTATACAAAAAAAATGGATACTTTAGAAAATGGGAATGGCACACAACTCAGCAAGGTCTTTTGCCTAAATGTATCAGTAGGGGCTTTCTAAATTATTCATTGTACACTGGCATTAAAGGCTGGTGATTGTGCAATTATTTGTGTGCATTATTTTGTCTGTATGTCTAGTTGCAAAATATCTTGAAAACCACACAGCAGATTTTAATAAAATTCTCAGAGTGTAATCACTGAATGTTGATTTAGGGTCAAACCAAGTCAAGATGGTAGTATTTAGCTAATCAGTCTAAGCAAACACAAACATGACTAAAACTCAGTCTTTTCTATAGACATTAAACTAAAGTTTAACTCATTTTTTTAAACAAAGAAGGAACCTAATTTTCTAATTTGGTGCAATAACTTGTTGCCACAAATGTCGATTTAATGATCCCATAAAGACATGAAGAAAGAAAGAATTATACCATACAATACCATAACACTTTATTTATAGAGCACTTAAACAGACACAAGGCCAACCAAAGTGCTGTACAAAAGACATTATTACAATTATGTGCTTGGTATTCACCAAATGCTTAATTAGAAGCCCAGTCTGCACAATTTCTCTACGTGGCACTTGTAAAAATTCTGATTGTAACAGTCACACATTGACTGACTTGACACTGATGACTCAGATGAGCACCATTGTCCCCCATACCACCTCCCTAAATGTCAAGGAACTAATGACTCAACAAGTTCTTAAATGAATGACACTCCCTACCAGTCAATCATAACTGATGAAGTCTTTTGTCGTGGAGTTCAGTGGAAAAGATCATAAACCAGTGAATGAGTCACAGGAATGAGGAGGGGGAGGGGGGTGGAGCACAGGCTGAGTAGAAAACAAAGCAAAGCACAAGGGGCTACATCTAAACTGGAAAAATCGTAAAGAAACATGAATATCTGACCAAGAACTGAAAAAAATGAACAAAAAATACAGAAGTATATAAATTATGTGGAGGGGTATCACTGAGAGGTCAGCTGATTGCTTAAAGAAAACAGGTGTTATGTTAAAGAATTAAAACAATTCTGTTTCTGACATTTTCATGACAATGGGTGTGTGGGGGTGGGGTTGAACTGCTTGGTTTAACATCTGGTTAGCCCAGGGTGCTCATTAAGTAGATCGTGATCTACTGGTAGATCTCTAGTACTGGTAGATCGCAGTGTGACATAAAAAAATTGTCAGTCTATCAAACATCCTGTCACTTGATTGACATACAGGGCAGCCATTCACAACCCTCATTCTCTCAAACCAGCTCTGAGAGATTTTCGGGGAAACCCCATCCCCGCTCCCCCACCCCCGAAGGTGTGAAATTCTCCGTGTGTGAAGTTGCACATACAAACGGCTGCAGTCCAAAGTTTTTCTGCACTAACAACAGATTTAAATAATGTCAGAGAGCTGAGTGTTTTTCTGCTACTCAC
>JARVJN010000002.1:11560843-11572222 GCA_031763805.1 Argolebias nigripinnis
CTGATTAAACTATTTTCTCAGCCAAAGAGAGCCTTCTCCATTCTGCAGCCTGACTGAATCTGGCGAAGTTATTGATAAATCTTGTCTGTTGTGGCTCTGAGACTGAGATTAAGACGTGCATTATTTTTATCTGGCATTTGGAATAATTACTGAAATAAAAAGCTGCCTCTAGCAGATGGCTCGTTGGTGTATTGAGTTATCCACAGTCCCCCTCCTCAGTTTTCTCGCTCTGAGCCGAGGACCACTTGGCTCGGCTCCACCATCACACTTCCTGTGTGTTTGGCACCTGACCCGTCCTGCTCACTGTCAGCGAGGCTGCTGGGATCTACTGTTTTGCTGAAATGGTCAAATAAATGACAATAATGTTAATAGCCACGAGGACAGACTCTAAACATTAAAATGTAACCTGGAAGAGCTTATTCTGATTTGTCAGAGTGCTTGTAGTGTTGCAGTGATGCTATGGGCCATCATCAGATCCAGCTGGCAGTTTTTGATGCAGAACATGACTCGAGCTTAAAGTCCGGTAAATGGCCGACGGTGCTTTGTGCACCACTTCCATGTGATGATTCCCGTAATCTGCTGTAAGCTGAACGTTCTCTCATGGAAAGATGTAAAGCAGGTCCTGCGTGTTTTGTCCCCAAAAAAGCAAAAGCGGGTCAGGCTTTTTGTGAGATCCATTTTTATCCAATTTTAATCCGCACTGTGTTCTACGGCACATCCAGCCCATCCATCCCGGCCATATTTGTTCTCAGTAGAGGTTCCTCCTTCCTGGCGTTTTGTTGGAGGTCTGGGTGGAGAGTCACATATGCTGCTCCCAGCCAGAGGCCAATGTTGTAGTATAAAACACTGCTAACCATCTTGGATCTGGTGCAGCTCTCCCATCCATCACACACTTCATTAATTCATACCAACGTTAGTTAAAGGAAGAAATGCATGTTGCCCTCCGGCTTTCCTACCACAGTTTTAAACCAAGATCATCTCATGTATGTTGAAAAGGGATAAAGATATAGATGATTTGGTCAAAAATTGATAACAATATTGCAATATTTTGCATAATTAATGACTCTCAGCCACTACCACGCCAATTTATTTTGACTTACAGCCTTTTTTGCGTTTGCTAATGTCAATTATCTGTGGTGGTTATCTTTTATAGGATTGCCATCCAATGATTGTTTTCTGAGAGTTTTATTTTAATCTGTCCATTGTTCCATGAGATATTTTGCTAACAGACAGAAACTAACACGCAAACAGGCAAAACCACCATCTCCCTTTTGATAGCGGGCAATAAAATTATCCCAATTTAGCTATTATCATGTCAGTACGTCTTTGTTTGGCATTCATTTAACACTCTGTCGCTGACATCTGTTGACTCCTATGATCACGCTAACATTAGCTCTATTTGGGGCTCAGTCTAATTCCTGGGATAAATATTGAAGTCTGTTATGAATAAATATTGTGAGTTTATCAGAGTTTAGTCAGAGCTCAGAGGTGTTTCCTGCTGAGTTAAAAAAAAAAACCACATCGGTGTGAGTGAGGTAAAACAATCCACTAATCTGAAATACGTATAAATTTAATCTGAAATTCATCATATGAATAACGTGACATCCAAGAAGATCTACTAGTGAAGACTCTAGTATTAGATACTTTTGTTAACTTCTTCCTAAATGTATTTGCTTCATTTCGTCAAAGCAGTGAATGTGTTCAGGCTGAACTTGTTTATTTTTCCACGTTTAACTGGTGAGAGAAAAGCACCAGCAGATTTTAAAAAGATGAATCTGAACCAGAAGAAGGATGACGTTTAGGTTAAGTCTATCCGGCATGCTGCTTACCCTGTGGTGCCCGGAGCCATCGCCCCTGTCATTTCTAACTTTGTCTTTTTTTCTCCTCCTTGAAAGTGACTCAGAAGTACAAACTCTGAGCTCACAGAAGCTCCAGCAGAAACCGTCGGTGCATTAATTCCTCCTAATGACATTTATGACGTGACGTGGTATAACGAGGGACAGATTGCACGGTGGTGGTCGTTAATGATGTGACGTTTCAAATGCTTTATAGAAGTTTCCAGAGGTTATGCAGCAACTAAGCTTTGAGCTTGTTCCGCAAAGCCTCTCCAGCTCCGAATCATCGTCTTTTAATTAACCGATCCTCTGCAGAGACTCGGGGGAGCGTGGGAAAAGTGTGACACACATACAGGCATGGCAAGCTGAAATGAGCATGGGTTGAAAATGTAAAATAAATAGATATGTTTAAATAAATACAGAGGCACGTTGTGCAGCGTTTGCTTCCATGTAATGATGGTGGAAGCCCGGAGCAGCGGTTTGCAATATAAATTCAACAAGGTCCGTCTTAAGAAATTCTCCATCAAAGATCCAGTACATGAAGTATGTTTAAATCCCTTAAAATGGTTATTGTAAAAGAAAGAAAAGCTGGTCTGCCTATAATGAGTTA
This sequence comes from Argolebias nigripinnis, assembly GCA_031763805.1. Classification (NCBI taxonomy): domain Eukaryota; kingdom Metazoa; phylum Chordata; class Actinopteri; order Cyprinodontiformes; family Rivulidae; genus Argolebias; species Argolebias nigripinnis. Next base: position 11,563,289 of record JARVJN010000002.1, read on the forward strand.
CCGTAGATTCTAGAAAAGCTGCACAGCAAAAAAAGGAGTTATCATAAATGCTGGAAAAGCGGTGCCATTGAAAAAGAATGACCGTAAATGCAGGACACTAAATTACCATGACTTGTAGAAAAGTTGCACTGCCTAAAATGATTTTCCACAAATAATATAAAAGCTGTGTTGCCCCCTCCAAAAAGGGAGAAAAAAAAAGTACTGCTTAAAATAAATGCTGTAAATGAAAGAAAAGATGTGTGGCCAAAAAAGGATTTCAGTAAATGCAGGAAAAGCTGTGCTACGAAACAAATTAAATTACCTTAATTTTAAGACTATAAGGCGCAATTAAAATCCTTTGATTTTCTCAAAAATCAACAGTGAGCCTTATAATCCGGTGCGCCTTATGTATTAATTCTGGTTGGGCTAACTGACCTCGAACTGATTTTATGTGGTACATGGCGCTGAAAAATCTGTCAAAAGTAACTTTTTTTTGCTTAATGCGCCTCATAATCAGGTGCGCCTTATTTATGAAAACAGACCCGTTCATTGAGAGTGCACCTTATAATCCGGTGCACTTTATAGTCCGAAAAATACGGTACCGCTAGCTGTAGAAAAGCAGTGCTGCCTAATTAGTATAAATGCTGGAATGTGCATTGGATTGAAAAGGTGCATTGCCTGAAATAAATTACTGGAAAATTAATAATGAAAAACTATATATTTCACTGAAATTTAACAATAAATTAGGGTCCAGATAAGACTCCATTTTGCTCTGGATCCATTATTTGAGGATCATTAGCTCAGAGTCACACTAAAGCTAAAATCGTTTTACTTTCTGAGAAATGAGTGGCTGAAATAAGTCTTGTGCCACTTAGTGATTCGGCTAGCGGTCCAGTCAGACAGTCAGCGCTGCTTTCTCCTCCTCTTTCAGCTCCTCAGAGGGAAGGTGCCTTTGAGATTGACTGCATTAGACGAGCTAATCGTCTCCGTCTGCCAAACCGCCTGGCTCTTCTCAGAGCATGAAGACGGTTTGCAGATCGGAGCTAAAGGCTGAAGCTGAATTCTGTGACAGAATATTCCCCTGCATGCTCCAAATTTGTGTATCTTTTGGTGTTTACAAAATGAAAAATGACTCAGATGACCTATAAATATAGCCGGCACCCGTTCTCTGCTCGGGAAATGTATTCCACCCCGGTTTTGTCTGAGCGAGGAGCTGAGCCATGCCGTGTTTGTTCCCAGAATAATAAATCTACAGGTTTGTGTGGCTAACCCAAAGGATCTGGTTTAGTACAAATCACAGCTGATTAGGGCGTGTGTGTGTGTCCTAATTCACAGATCCTGGAACTGAAAAATCAATTCCCTGTGCTTTATCCTCTAAAACATAAGTGACCTATTTCCACCAGCAACGCTGCTTCGCAATATTTTAATTCTCTGGATTTGTGATGTGGAGGAAGGAAACAGGAACAAGCTGCAGGCTCTGTTTGTTCGGCTGTTTTCCTCAGGAGTCTGGTCAAAGTCAGAGCAGGTTGAACCCCTGAGCCGTTGCAGTGGCCTAATGAGAACAAATGATCGGAGGTTTCCAGCTGTGTGCGTGTGTGTGTGTGTGTTAGATATGATGTTATGGTCTGGCCTGTCAGACCGATGAGTCAAACTGTCCACCATCTTGTTGCTGTCCGCAGTTTCCAATTAAATGTTATTTCCACTTTTCCTTTCCTCCACAGCCGAGGAAGATCATTACACATCAGCTCAGCAGGCTGACTCACCTCGAGACCCCACGGTGCCCCCCAACCTCACTGCGCCTCCTCATCTCAGAGCCAGAGCTCAGGTTAAAGACGCCGCCACCCCTGCTGTTGGTCCTGATGCTGAACTCAGACCTCGGCTTGAGGGCAAAGTGTTCGCCGAGGCGAGGACGGCCGTCTGGACAGAAACAGAAGCCGGGGCAGGTGGGAAAGTCTTCGCAGAGACCGGGATCGTGACAGAAGCTCATGCTTGGGCCGAAGCAGGCTGGAGGCCTGTCGATGCAGAGGAGGGGGTCCCCGGAGACCTGGCTCCCATGCTGGGGCAGGAGCAGGGAGGAGAGGAGGCCTTCTCATCGGTTCTGACCGCGCTGACAGAGACGGCAGAGCTGCAGGCTCCAACAGTTAGGAAACCTTTAGGGCTGCTGTCCAAAGCTGCTTGGACCTTCTCTTCATCATCCAAGGCCGGATCCTCCTCCACAACAAAAGCATCCTCTGTGGCCTCCTCTTCCTCTTCCTCCTCTCCATCCAGTCACGCAGCAGTAACAGCCAATGTTTCTGTGGTTCTTGGGAACAACAACTCCTCCGACAACAACAGTTTTGGTACGTATTAGTCTTTTATTCATAAATAAATGTATTTAGTAACAAAATAATAAACAAGCTTTATCTATAATATTGCACAGATCCTCTTTGATTCCAACTGGCTGAGAATGTGCTTGTTTCAAAAATAAAATCCATGCTCGATTTCTAAGAAGTTTTTAAAACTTCTGTCATTAACTCATCCATTCTAAAAGACTAATATTCAGGAGGCAAAAGTAACAGGTGAGTTGATGTGCTGCTTTTTTAGCAAACTGCTAATTATTCTTGGGTATAAATCAACATAAACCCACTGTCAAAAAAACAACAACCCCAAAACAAAACCTTCATCAAAATAAAATACAAAGCAGTAATTTATCTTTGCTTTCAAATGTTCTTTTAACGTAATAACCCTGACAGGATATTGATTTCAGTGTAAAGTTTATTAGTTTTGGTTGAACTACATACATTTTTAGTTTGCAGACACGTTTATGAAAGTGGTGTGAATTTGTTGGCTCCAGTCTGCTAACTGAAAAGAAGGATTTTGTTTTTAATTTCCTGGAAAGTTGCTTTATTGGAGATAAAATGTTTCGGCCTGACAGCGACACAATCAAAGTTAAAAATCATGAAATGAAGTTTAGCGCTTTTCTCTCAGATGTTGACAGCACTGATCTGTTGCTGTTTGTTCAAGGAACAATATTTAGTTGGCTGTATTTATTTTATTGTTCATTTATTTTGTTTTTCTTCAACCATAAACACATCAACTAGTGTTTCCACTAAAAATGATGATATATAAGTGTATGTCTTTGGACTGTTACGAGTTGGAGACAAAAAATAGCGAGAAAATATACAGATTTTTGCTTTATCGAATAAGAAATTTGCACAAACCTTTGGCAAAATTGGACAGAATTATCTGCACGTTTGAATACATATCCCCAACAAAATACAGCTCTGCCGCTTTTCAGACACTATTATCCTCACTGCATTTAAACCAAGCTAAACCCAAATTTATTCGACATTTGATGGCGCTCAAATGATAAAACAGCTAGTAATGTACTGGTACCTTAAACCCAGCCTGTTTTCTATAAAAACATGAGCCATGATTGGGAATTCTTTCATTACTCTGAAATCGTCATTTTTAAAATCTGTTTGGACTTTTTTCAGACCAACTACTGCCTAATTATGCACTAATAGTCCATATTCGAGCAAACTTTCCTCACATCAGCTGATTTTCTCTAATGCATATAAGTGCGGCATGAATGATGAGTTCTTTTAATAGATTTACTGCCTTTCTGTGGTAAAACTGCTTGTAATTATTTTTTTCTTGACTGTCATCCAGCTGTTTCCAGCCTCTTTATCATCAAGGCGTCATAAACAACCATCATCTGCTTTATCCCATCATCATCGTTTTGTCATCACCTTTATCATTCATCGTTTTCATCACCATCTTTGTTGTCCTCCTCATCCTCCATTTCACCATCACTGCTACATCTCACAGTCAACAACAAGGTAATTCTTCCTGTTGAGTGTTTCATATCTGATCAGAAAGCTGATGTTTGAATTCCTTGGGGATGAGACTGAATGCAGAGCGCCAGCTGAAAGGATTGATTTCCTCCTTCATGCATTTCATATTAGATGGCAGAGGGACTGAACACACCTTGACGTTAAAATTCTTCGGGAGTCAAAACATTAAATTAGACGGCTGTGCTTTTTGATTTTGTCTGGTTAGAAACAAACCTTTTCCTTCCTACCTTATAATGAAAACTGACAACTGTGTCCTTGCAGCTTTTAACAGTTTTATAGATTTTATAAACCAAACTGTTTCTTTTATTGACCTTCTTGATTAAATACTGTTATTTTTTTTACATTAAGCACATTCAAAATGCATCTTTTTATATGGTGTTGTTTGTTTATTAGTTTGATAGACAGAAAACTCAATTTATATTTTCAAAAATGTAAATATATTAAAGACTTAGAATTACTTGAAGGACAACACGTCGTCCGCTGCCTTTAATGCCAGAGTTTAGACTGAGATCATCTCAGTGTAAGATGGAAATGACAAAGTTGTAACCGTTTTGGTCTTATGCATAATGTGATGCAATGTTGCAAGATGTGTTGTAACTGACTCTCAGCTATCACCTCATCAGATTTGAGCTCAATTATCTGCAAAACTAACTAAAGTTTAGCATTTTTCTGTTGGATTAGCTGTGTATTTGTTGAAGAAGCATCATAAGACATTTTTCTGAGCAGGACACTGTCCTGAGGTTTATTGTTGCATTATTAGGATCTGATCTGGAGTGGGGTCAGTGGCGAACCGCTGGATGAAGATTTGTTGACAATTAGTGAATGGAGCAACAGTAAAGGAGGTGAAAAATGTGTCTGCAGCTGAAGCATGCAGCTGTAAAACAGTAGCTGGGCGTGCAAACGGAGCTGACACAGGAGCTGAAGGATTTCAGCTGAAGGTGGAACGGCATGAAGCTGACGGTAAACCTGCAGACCTGTAGACCTGTAGACCTGGAATGAAGGGACGTGGATGCAGGCAAGGAAGATTTAACCACAAAGCAGAGATGAGTCTGAAGGATGGAAAATAACAAGGAATCAATGAAGATTTTATTTAGTAAAATGTAAAAAAATCTGAATAAGTTTGTAAGTTTTGGTTCAATACATTTATGAGCAGCTCGTTATCATATTCTTTTTATCACTTGAGGTTATTGTTTTCTTTGCTCTCCTGCTTGGTCCTGCACTGATCTGAAGGAAGGACAAGTGGAAAAACACCAGGCTTCGTTGGACAGAAACAAAAACAAAAAAACATTTATTACAGAAAAAATGACCCACAATCTTAAAAAGTTGTGACACAAGTTGGAATAACTTAGCTTTGATGACATTTGTTGAATCTGAAGTTTAGTATTTGTCCAACTAACAAAGAAGAAGCCAGAGAATGTTTGTCAAAGACTGTTGGTGTATATTTTATCTAATATAGTAAAGACTAATGGATGAATGAGAAATGAAGCTATGAAACACTTGGAAAAAAGACAGTATGGAAGCTGAGAAGGGACATACTGTATTTAGAAGTGTATGACATTTTCTCAACAGGGTGTTATTTATATACAATAATTATATTGAAATAATAATGCTTTTTTAAATAACAGCTTAATATATATACTTATTTAGACTTTGAGTAGCTTGTATTATTATTTTTTTTACATTTTCTTTCTTTCGGCTTCTCCCTTCGTCAGGGGTCACCACAGCGAACTAGTCGCACGAAGTCTTGGCAATTGTTGGTTTTTTTTTTACGCCGGATGCCCTTCCTGACACAACCTTAGACCACCGAGCTACCACAGCCCTCCGGGGGAGCAGATGGTGTGGGTTAAGGGCCTTGCTCAAGGGCCCAGAGTGGGGCAGATGAGGGTGGAGACAGGTGTGGCTGCTTCACTTATCCCACCCACATTTTTGATGTTGTCGGTACCGGGGCTTGAACCGGCGATCTTCCCATCACAAGCTCACCTTCTTAACCTCTGCGCCACCACTCCCACTTTGAGAGGCCTGTATGTTGGTGCAAAAGATGAGTTCTTAAAAGACAACAGTTTTTTTTCGCAATTCAAATTTAAAAGTGCAGAGCAGGGTTTCAGGCTTTTAACATTTTGTAATTAGCAACGTTTTTCTGCGAGCTTACGTGTACAGGTTGTTAGCACCTTTGTTAACCATGTTCACAAGAGAGATTAGATTTAAAACTGCATTTTGCGCAGCTCAGTTATCAGTATCGAGGCCCTGTAACGTTTGAGCCCAATTTGTGTCAAGTGAATCAATTACCAACTCTTTCAAGCGAGTTTGTGCGATGTGGTGACCCTGCATGGAGCAGCCAAAAATAAATTATGTGTGTAGGGAAGGTGAAAGCTGGGTTCAAACCATCCTTTCCTGAACATTTCACCTTTGCACCATATCCATATTTATGAGATAACAAACAAAAAGTAGCCTGGCTATCTTGAGATAACTGAACAGTCAATTCAAGATCTAAAGAAAATTACATCAACATTAATAATGGTTGTTAAAATCAATCTTACCTTCCATATTAAAGGTATAAATTGTATCTGAAAGGTTAAATCGGTATAATTTTATCAGCAAATGTAGAAAAAAAATCCGGACTAAAACAACAGCACATGTATAGTAAATGTTTCGGTTTTTATGACTGTTTAATCAACAATAACCACAAGTTTGCTTGTTTTTCCCTCCTTGCAGAGGATTCTGTGAGCAGCCTCCCAGCCTGGGATCTACCCACGGTACCTGAATCTCTGCTGTCCACAGTGGGCGACCACGACATCACGCTTCCCGCCAACATCACCAGCCCTTTCTCCACCCATCAGTGGAACACCACCATGCCCGTTCGCCTCAAAAACACCTCGCAGAACGCAACCACGGCGACCCCGACCGCCACGGCGACCCCAACCGCCACTTCGACGGTACCGCTCTCCACCACGGCCGGAACACAGACGCCAACGGAATCCACCACAGCTTCGCAAAACAGGAGCGAGGACACGGTGACGAGCGACGGCCTGAAGCTGACAACCGCAACCATGACGACACCCTTGGCAACCACGTTTACTGTCGTGAGCGCAGAGATGACGACGCGGGCGCCAATCACGGGGAGCGCCGTAGCTTCACCGCCAAATGTCACAACTGCTTCTGCGACCACGCAGGAAACGACAAGCCTCGAAGCTACAACGACTACAGCTCCACCCACAACAACAACAATTTCTACAACTACATTCAGCCCCACTACCACCCCACTGACAACTGCTCCCCCAACCACAACCACCACAACCACTACGACTACCACTCCAGCTCCGACTACTACCACCACCACCACTGCATCAACTACTTCTACTGCTGCCACTACTACAACCACAACAACTACGACCACCACAACAAAAGCACCGGACACCACTGTGTTCATCCCAGTCCAAACTACACCCCCTCTGACAACAACCGCACACACTCCCTCCACCACCAGTGCAGAGGACATTCGTCTACCCTGCAACGTGACCGAGAGGTTCTGGGTCAAAACGGGTATGAGATTTTATTGTCATCACAAGAAGTTTTAGAACAACTTCAGAAAATTGAAGATAAATTTAGACGTCAGAAATAAAAGTTGGAATGTTGAGACCGACTATCAACAAGATACGGTAGCTAAGATTATTAAAAGAGGGGTTGTCTGAAGTAGTTATGAGCATTTAGTATCTTACCTGCATTAGAAAGCAGTCAGATTGATCTCAGTTTGGAAAACCAGAGAGAAGATGTCTCTGAGTAGTCAAGCTAACATTTACACTGACTAGGGTCCATTTAGGAGCCAATTTCTACCATCTTAAGTCAAACCTCCAATCATTTACAGAGTTTCAGGTGATAGATTTATAGTAATTATTATACTGTGTTTATTTTGCATCAGCTTTACACCATAGATTGACCATGTTGGGACCATTAGATCCATAATAGGAACACCATTTTTGGTTGGTTGTGCAGGCAAGGCTGGGTCGCAAAATTGACAGTATAGATTATATTACCGGTAAGTTAAATTAACTATTTAATTCAAGCAATTTAATGAATTTAATGACTTAATGAAAAAGTTCACAAAACATTTAATGAATTTAATGACTTAATGAAAAAGTTCACAAAACATTTGTCTAAACAACATAAATTGACTCGTCTTTTGAAAGACAGTTGATGTCACATCTATGTGAGCATCTCAGATTCTCCAAAATGTCATTGCACAACGCCACTTAGAGAAACAGTCCCTATCTCTTTATGCCCATCATCACTGGGCTCCTTTTAACTTTTTAAATTTTATTTTTGCTTCCACAGTTTTGTCTATTGAGCTGCGCAGAAACCGTCTGGACCTGATCCTGAAACAGAACCTGTCAAAAGGACTGAGTCATGCCCTGCAGAGAGCCCTGAATGACTCCAACGCCAGTGCACAGGTCGGTGTTTCTCGCCGCTTCAAATACAGCACACGCAATATGTCTCAGCCAATAAACATGCTTTAGTGGCTTTTACCCGACATGGGACAGTGTTGAGTGTTTAGGGGATAAATACCATTAGGTCAGAGGTCAATTAGAGTCATAGTTTACAGTGTGTAACTCTTCTCTTCTCATTAAGATGTGGGTGCTAATTGTTTTTCTGCAGACAGGAAAAGTGCTATAAGTAATGCTAACACATGAGTCGGTAGTACAGTAAAGGCAGCGGACAAAAAATTAACTCTGTGTTTTGGAAAGGTAGTGACCACAGATCAAAGGTTAATAAATTGTGTCGAGAAATCTGAGGAAAGAAAAGTGGATAGTGACTGCACAACAGCGACAGGTTAATCCCAGTTAGTGCTCAGAAGATACAGGGTGTCAGCACTTGACTCTGGTTGGTAAAGAATAAGGTTAATGTCTCGTAGGCCAACAGTTTACTTCTCCATCATTCCATTTGGTGAATGATTAAACTGGTCTTTCGCTCACTCTATATATGAAAAAACATCTTACCGTACCGTATTTTTCCAGTGTATAGGTCGCACCTTTTTTATCATTTTTTCCTGGCCTGCGACCTGTACTCAGGTGCGACCTATATATGGCTTTTTATAAAATAAGCTGATTTGTAATCATTTATTAAC
>JARVJN010000002.1:11665448-11675916 GCA_031763805.1 Argolebias nigripinnis
CCCCTGTTTAATGATGGGCGGTTTCTTTTCACAAAGATGGCCTCCTTTACTCCTCTCTCAAACCATCGTTCCTCTATCAAGGATGTGAACATCTGTCCATCATTAAACAGATGGAGGCCTCCATGTCTGTCCCCCTCTTATAATACTGTTATTGCTAGTATCACTCTGTGAATACATACCTGCAAACTAGTTGCTTTTCGGTGAAAATTGCTGATTTCAATCAAAATATGTAATTTATGTGAATCATGTCGATCCGAAGAGTTTTTTTGGGGGGTGGGGGCGTGTCTCAGAGGCGTGGTAAATGATATAATTTCCCATTGATTAGACTTAGGGGCCGTTTACACGGCGCATATTTTGAGTGAAACCGCTCCTTTCTCTCTGCGGTTCTGCTGATCGTTTACACGACACCACTGGCCCCCCTCTTTGAATCCGAAGGTTTCTGAACTCACCCTTCAGAGTGGAGCTTTTTTACTGACCCCCCCGTTAGCCGGTGTTACACACGTTGCGCTGCACTATAACATACTATCTGCTAAATAATTAACACTTTAACAATAATAAACAGTATTTATGTTAGCGTGGGAGATATATAAAGTTATCTGAGTTAAATGAATCTATCTGGACTCGTTACGTCATTTAAATGATGCGTAATGCTGCGCGTTATTAAAAGTTGAAAATGAAGACACTAGGTTTATTTTTTATTAATTTTTTTATTCAACACCACATACTGCATGTCACACAAACACTGAGAATTAAATTGAACACTTTTAAAAACACGTTAACCGCACTGTTATGAAGTGGACTCTGCTCTGTTTTCATCCTGGTGGATAGTCCCAGCCGAACCGGTCCGTTTGGTAAAAGGACAGCTCCTCGACCTCGCAGGAAAAAATAAATAAAAACTCAGTTGGTTGTTCTGTGATCGAAGTAAACACAAGCTAACATTATTAAGAACGTTGATTTACCTGCTGTAAATCAGCTGATTATCACGGATTAAAGTCCAACATCATTCTCGTCGACTCGGTTCTGGTCCACTCAGCGACTGGTGCGGAGCTTGTTAGATAAAGCGGGTCCCACTTGGTATCAAATCTGTCAACTCTTATCCAAAATCCAGCTTTAACAGCTGGTCTCACCCTCCCAAACCTTCTTCTGAGGAATTCCACTGACTTTTCAGAGGAGCCCAGCTGAATAAAATACAAAAAAAGAATAACAACTGAATAGAATGAAATTTTAAATGCAGCTAAGTTGTGAATTGTGCTATTTTTAGAACAGGTCCGAGGGCACTTCAAATGGTCCTTGGGGGCACCCGGGTGCCCGCGGGCACCGTGTTGGTGACCCCTGCTCCTGAGGGAACTACTGTATATGAACTGATTGTTTTTTATCTGAACTCTGCAGTGTCTCTGTGGACTGGCTGCTCAACCGCCTTTGAGTACTCCACCCCCCGCCCCCTCTCTGCGTAATCTCGGCGTCATTATGTGCTTGAGTGCGATTTTTTTTTCATTACCAAATTTGTGACCTTCAAGCAGAGGTAAAAAATGTGTTAGTATTTTTTTTTTTTTATCTCCAAACCTTATGTGTCATTTTTCACCACTTTTATTGTCTGTCCAACATATTTCACTTGTAAATGAGCCTTCGAGGCTCAATGTGACTTATCTGTTTAAATAAAGGTTGAATGAATGAATGATGATTGTTTTGATGTGGGTCATGACCAGTTTTTGGTCTGTGGGAGGAAACCGGAGTACCCGGAGAAAACACACTTATGCGGAGAACATGCAAATTCCACATAGAATGGTACTGGACTGGGATTTGAACCGGCAACCTTCTTTCTGAGAGGCAGCAGCTCTAAAAACTGTGCCACTCTACCTAATTTCCTTGTATGCACATTTTTTTAAAACAATATAATAAATTATTAGATCATCTTTTAGAGTGTATATTTAGTACAAATCTGCTGATTTCATACAAAATAATATTTTTTTACTCCCAGTAAAATATGGAATTCATCTAGAAAGTGCCAGTAATAGTTATGCGGTAACAATCTCAATTTTTTGACTGAGCAACGATTATTAATAGTTAATTTTTAAAGTTAAACTGATTAATATTCACCCTAAGCAGTAAATAGGGTAGCATAGTAGATTAAAAAAAATGCTGAATATTTCACGACACAATCTGAAAAGAACCAAAGATATACTGTCTGCTTTTGTGATGCAACATAACTTTTCATTGTTCCTTGTAACTCAATGACATTTTTTCAACAAGAATGTTGGATTTTATAGTGCTTTTACGTGTTTTAATCATGATACACAACCTTGGTATAGCGGAATATTTTTGAAAATGCTGCATATGAATGTTCAGAAGATGAATATTTTGGGAACTACTGTTTAAATGTGGCAGTATGTGCACATTTCTAGGCTGTCTGTCGTGTGTGGCTCCTGTTTATTCTGTTCTATTTGATAGGGCCTCTGTGGAAAGAAGTGAGAAAGTTGTCTGAAAATGATTAAAGCAGTTAAAAGATAAAATCAGAGTGTGATTTACCATTCAGAGTGAAGCCACCAGGACAGTTTTTGCTTTCTTGTAAGATTTTTTTTTTGCATGAAAAGACTGATGCCCTTGCTTCTGTTACTTTTCTCCTCACAGCTCAACCAAATCTGCCGAAAATTCACGAAGGATGGTGGGCTTACAAGGAGGTAGTTCAGGGGAGCTTTGTTCCAGGTAAGCCTCAAACACCACGCAGCGCTTTGATGTGTGGAACCTTCCCACAGAATAGCAATTTTTCCTGCATACACTCTAAACGCTGTGAATGCTTGATCTTGCAGTTGGCGCTTATTACATATTTAAGATAACATCAGGCAACCTTGCCGATGGCAAGAGTTTTATTTTCTCACTCTGACAAAAACTCTTTGTCCTTTTCACACTGTAGACATCTTTTTTACGTGGCTAACTGACAGCAGCTCACTTTACCTCCAACCCTTTCCATCATGTGCATCTGTGTGTCAGGCCAATTATTTTCCATGATCAAATTTTTTTTGCTGAGCTGAATGCTTTTAATACACCCTGCAGCTGTATGCGACAGTGTGTATGTAAGATATAGTAAGTACTTTGGAAGACTTATTAGAAACAAACTGAGGGCATTTGCCTTATCAGTATTTACTTGAATCACAGATTGGTGGTAAAATAAATATAAAAAACTGTTTTGCAGCAAAAGCACAAGGAACAATGTCCAAAAATTTGCTTTAAAACACATATTGACACATTTAGGGGAAAAATAACTTCCAAATGCATTAATTTGATTTTATTTTTTCAATGGCGGTTGAACCCTGAGGCTCAGGTCAACCAAACCACTAGATGTCAGCTTCACTTGTAGATGTCACCTACACTTGAGATCTACAGGAAGAAAAGTGGAGGTCCACTGGTTAAATGAGTGACAGAAATATATACTGATACTCAGGGAGGCTTAAGAAAAAAACATTGACTTGTCTTTGAGTGCCGATTTGCTTATCTGAAATACACTTTTGGAATATCACTTCTGGAGCAAGTGTGTGAAGTTAAGGGCTATTCACCTGGCGGCCCAAGGGCCAAGTCAGGCCCACAGATGAACTCAGTTCGACCCACCAATGGGTTCATTTTCAAATAAAACTTAGAGTTTAAACCAGGGGTGTCAAACTCATTTTGATCTGGGGGGCCGCATACAGCTTAATCTGATCTCAAGGGGGCCAGACCATTATACTCATTCCAAAATTACATAGAACAAACAGTAAGTCCACTTTTTTCTTTGTATTAGTGCAAAGAAGAAATAAATTATAAAAATATTTACATTAAATTAATTGTCCTTTTACACTTTTACTCAGTTTAACATTTATTTAAGTGCATTACACATTAAAAAACTGATCAGTGATTGCACAACGTTTTAAAACATTTAGTCAACAAACAGTTTTGTGGAACTTAGAAATTTCCTGCATGTTAAAAATACATTTTAGCATCTAACTTTAGAGCATGAATTGATGCTAAAATGTTATTTAAATGGGTGTTTAAACTCAACCCCGCAGCTGAAACATGTACCCACAGCTAAAACGCTTCAAAGACTTCAAGTTGTCGAACAACGAGAACATTTTTTTGACCAAAATGCTTCAAATCCATCAAACGTTAGAGCCAAACACGAATCAAATGGCTCGGGTCTCCAACTCACCTGAAGTATGAGCTGTAGCCACAGAGGATGATCTTGTGAGCTTTAAGCTCTGAGCACCACGTCACACAGTTTCTCCTCCGAATGGAGCGCGGCTATGGCGGCGAGCGCCTCATTTCTCACTCTCCTCTTCATGTTCTCTCTGTCGGCCTCCGGAGTCAGAAAACGGACGTCTCGTTGGTCCATTTTGCTGCTTGCAGTGACAATGTTTGGCTCCTGAAATGTTCGGCTCCTGAAATGTTCGGCTCCTGGTTCAACGCTGAAGCTTTTCACATGTCAATAAATCAGAACCAGCAACAACTTCTTGTTTTGATTCAAATATAGACAATAAAATTAATAAGTGAAAACAAACTTGTTTATTTTCAAAATAACTTATTATAATGTTTGAAGGAAGTATAAATAAAATGTAAAACCTAATTTTCTGCTAAAACACAGACCGAATGCTGAGAGCTGAATGTCAGCTGAACTGTGCTAGATGAGAAAGTGTTTGAAGCTAAAATATAGCAAAACTTTAGCATCAAGCAAATGTCTAACTAAAAACTAAATGTAACAAAAAGCTAGTTAAGAACTTAAAATGGCAAAACTCTGGATAAAAGCAGCATTATGTTACAAAGGCTAAAAGCAGCAAAAGCCTGGCTGAAAGCTAAAGTAGTAAAATGCTAGCAAAAAAAGCTAAAAGTAGCAAAAGGCTGCTTAAAAGCTAAAAGAATCAAATTGGTATTAGCAACGGGTAAATAGCAAAATATTTAGTGAATATAGCAAAAGGCTAGCTGAAAGCAAAGTTTTAGAAAATATAGCTAGTAGCTAAAGGCTAGTTAGAAGAAACAAAATGTAACAAAAAGGCTAGCTAAAAGCTAAAGCAGTGACACACAAGTGAGAACTAAAAATAGCATTACGCTAGCTAAAAACTATTGGCATTAAAGGGGAACCAGAAGCTAATAAATAAAAAATACTAACCAGAAGCTAAAAGGTTAAATTATTAGGCTAGTGCTAGTTAAAAGTAGCAAAAAAGTAGCGAAACCTAAAATATTTAAAAAGGTAAAAGACGGCCTAAAAGCCAAATGAGTAAGCGAGAAGCTAAAAGTAGCAGGTCAGCCAAAAGCTACAAATAAGTCGTAATACAAAGCAGATTTTAAAGAAAAAAAAAAACATGTTTTGAAAGGATTGAAGAAATCAGTGTATTTTTATGTGTTTTATTTTAAATAAATATAAAAACTTTGAAAAGTATAAACGTTACAAAACCAAAAATCACAACATCCATCTCCTGAATGAGCTGAATGTTTTATTATGCCGAATGCTCTACATATCACATTACATATCACTTAACATTTCACCTACATATACACAGCACACTACATACACACACTGAGACACTAAATTGTGCCCTGATCTCTGGTTGAGTAGCTGCTCCACCTCCCATTTGTTTGATTCAAAGAGATTAAGCTGTTAATTACAGGCTGGAGAAATCAGGCTCACAGTTTGGATTTCAGTCCGAATAGCAGCTAAGACCCCCCTCCACACCAGCGGATTCGCGGGTGTCCACACACACAGGTCGTTCTGTCCCACTCAGGCCTGAGTCTGGTGCAGCTTCCTGGTTCTTCTCACCAACCGTTGGGCTTCTTGTTTCTGCTGCCAGAGACAGAAGGAGGGAAGGGAGTGTTTATCCAGCAGTAATTAGGTTTGGACAGGATCTCCAGGGATCCATAATGAGAGCTGTATCTGCAAGTAGGAAAAAGACGACACAGTAATTATATTTTGTGAGCAGGAGAGGAGGGTGAGGCGGGTGAGGAGAGGGGAGGACGCAGCTGAGGGACAGTTGTGTTTTAACGCCTTTGTTTCTGGCAGTGAGCTGAAACTGAGATGAAGAGAGAACTCCAGCTATAACTCTGTTTATCAACGATTTTAAACGCATTTCCTCTAGTTTTCCTCACAATTAAACTAAAATAAACTTAAACACTCGCTCCGAATGTCAGAAACTTATTTCCAGTCAGATTCAAGCCCTCATCAACTGGAGAGTGGTACATTTATTACTGCCTGCATCTGTTCGTACCTGTTCAGGGTTTCAGGCGAGTTTCTGTTTAATTTGCTTCAGTTTTTATTAGGATTATTGCATTTTTCACGTCAATGCAGTGCTGCTACTTCTACTAAACGACTTGAGTTTGTTATTTTAAACTGTAATGTTTTGTAACGTTGTTTTGCAGAACAATGATTCAGCGCGGCTGTTTTATGCAATATGTCTGTATTTCTTCATATTGAGGTCCACCCAACAAAAACATTCAAATTCAATGTAAACTCATGTAAACTGTGTTAAACGGCCGATAAATTTTTCTAAAAACAAAATGCTATAATAAAAAAACAACGATAATAAAATAAATAAAAAAAACATAAGAAGTAAAAACTTTGGACTTAAATACACCCTTAAAAATAACTCAAACCAGTTTTTTAGGGGTGGCCATGTGTGGTCCCAGAGCTGCAGGTTGCAGACCCCTGAGCTAAGATGTTGTTATCCCTTCTGTCGCAGTAAAGTGTCTCCAAGAAGCACGTTTCAGTGTCTCAGTGCGACACCGTTCGTCCTCTGCACGCACCCCTCAGCTGTTTTTAACCATACGTTTTGCAGAAACTAAACTCAGTTTGCAGACTTTGTGTGCCCTGACAGAACAGTTTTGTGCTCCTCTCTGCATTAAACCTTCACCAGCTTCACGAAGACACCTGAGGTTGTTACAAGGACAAGACTGGTGTTATCTTTGAGGCCAGCTTTCTGTCTGCCTCCTCAGGATGTGTTTAGCATGCTCTGGTAAATATACAGTGGGAGCTGCGCTCCTCGTCTTCCCTCCAGTCAAAACATAAATCTATGAGTGGAAAAGGTGCCATGATAAGAAACAGCTCAATGCAGGAGATTAATTTTTATCAGTTCACTTCATTCAGTGGCAAGAAAACAAATCAATATTTTATGTGATTTCGTGTTTTCTTTAACGCTACAAGGTCTCCTCATTCCATCCACCACAGTTTTTAAAGTATTTAATTATTTAAAAGTTTTCATATACAGTAATCACACACTGACTCCTGGATGTGAAGAAGCCTGTATCAGGGCTTTTGTCTCTGACGTCTCATTACAGAGACTTTATGACTGAATATTTCTGACTAAACTGTTACGAGATGGAAACAAAAGTATGAGAGGCCCTTTAGCCCCTAATTTAATCTTAAATGATGTCCTGAAGGTGCTCTCATAACCAAATGTTTTGTTCGACTTCCTGTGCAGGACGTTGTGTTGATGGGACATTTTTACTTTCGCTGCAAAGAGACAAAAAAAAAGTGTCATTCATATTTTTCACAGCCAATATTTTTTATTTGAAACACTAACACACTTTCATGCTTTCAGCATAGAAAATGAGATAAAAAGCAGCAGAAGAAAAACTTGCCTAAGTGTTGATCAAGACAACTTTAAAAGAGCAGAACAAAGCCAGACTCCCTGGATGGAGAGTATAAATAAGTCAGGTGTGCTTTAAAACTTTTTCACAGTACTATAATTAAACATGCTGCTCTGGGTACTTCAGCAGGACCACGTTAGTTTAATCATTCCTCTGGAGGATGGTAGCAGCGAGGTATTATTATTATTTTTTTCATTTTGATTAGTAATTTTGATTATAATTAAACCTGAACACAATTGCTGCTGCTTTCAGGCTCCCTGAGGCAACTGAAGTTTGTCTAACCAGTGGGTCTTTAAATCCCAGTTAACCAGTAGATGGCAGTGTGTGATGCCTTCCGTACCCCCAAAACTCTTCCTTACAACACTGCAATCAGATTGTAGCAAATATCGTTAGCTACAATTATCTGTTACAAAATAAACCACAGGTTGCACAATCGGCATATTACACACAGCTAAATGCTGGTTTTCTCATCATGTGTTGTTTAAGTCGTGATTTTGAGTGGGTGTAAAATTCATTTTTTCCCCCCCAGACAGCTCTGCAAGTCCCAAACAGCTAAAGTGCTGTGAAAAAGTTTGTATTTCATGGAACAGTGGTGAACCTTCCCACAATAACGACTCAAAGAGCGCATCAACGACTCATCCAGGAGGTCTCAAATGTACCCAGAACAACATCCAAAGCCCTGCAGGACTCACCTGCCTCGGTTAAGGTCAAAGTTCATGATTCAACAAAAAGAAAAAGACCAAAATGGCCTCCATGGAGACCAAAACCACAACTGACACAAAAGAGCATAAAGATTTGTCTCACATTTGAAAACAAAAAACAAAAAAACAACAACAAACAAACAACAACAATGGAATAAACACGCTGAGTTCCCAAGTTATCTGGGAAAAATATTCCGAAGAATTATACAGCAAAACAAAACTTTTTGCATTTGGTGTAAAACTAACACTTCATAAAAAATAAAAAACTCAAAACATCATAACAACAGTCAAACATGGTGGTGGTAGTGTATTGGTCAGCTTTACTGCTTCAGGATCTGAATGACTGACTGTAACTTATGGAAGGATTAATTCTTCTCTCACTCATAAAATCCTGAAGAATATCTGACCACCAGTTAGTCACTGGTTCTGCAGCAGGATGATGATCAGAAGCCCAGCAGCAACATTCCTCCACAGCCAGGTGGAAGACTCTTCTCCAGTTATCACAAACGACTGATTGAAGCTGGTGCAGCCAAGGCTGGCACAAGCAGGTTCACTTGAGGCCAGGTCGGTTTGGAGAGCCTTTTCCTCCTTAATAAATGAAATTATGATTTGCAAACTCTATTTTGTATTTACTCCGGTTATCTCTGTCTGATGTTAACATTTGTTTGATAACCTGAAACATTTAGGTGGAACCAAAAAGCAAGAAATCCAGTCAAAGATTTATGGCAGAGATCCTCAAATTGAGGTTTGGACCCAAGACTCTGTGGTCTGCAACTTTGGGGTCCTCAAAAAAAAAAAAAACTTTTAGCTATGTCAAATACTTTGAAAAAGTGCAGAAATACGTATGGGTCCAGTAAAATAAACTCACCAAACAAACCAAAACATCATTCTTGAATAATTTAGGGGTTCAAATGGCAGTAAAATATTTTGAATCAGCATAAGATTTATGAGAGGGGGTCTCAGGAAATAATTTCTCCCCTGTCCCCAGACCACAAATTTTTGAGAACCTCTGCTTTATACATCGTTGTACAAGAAGACAGAAGGAAGGAAGTCGAGCTGCAATTCATAATACAGCCCATTAGGTATGCACCTGGTACTTCTTACTTACCAGGTATGTTCCTGGTTGCTTATTGGATATGGGTTTAGACTTTACCTTGGTGGTTTGTATCCATTACAAATGATGTAATGGGTATTTGCCAGGTTACTTACTGGGCATATTAGATTCTTATATAAAACTGTCCTGGTACTAACAGGAACTGGGCTTATTCTGATATGCTTACCGTACATGTCACACCGCCATATAAGTCGCATCAGTCCAAAAATGTCTAATAAAGTGAGAAAAAAATGCATTGTTTCGATATATAAGTCACATCTGTTATGCGTCACCGCTGACCTCCCAGAAACATGGGCTGGTATTGTGCCAAAAATCGATTGGCTGTCAAATGGAGCCCGCGGGAGCATGCACGGGAGGACTTTAACAAGAATTTAAAATTAACACTTAAAACAATTATTTGTTTGCTCAAAATTATAGCAAAATGTGTGTCTCAGTTGGACTTTTCCTTAATAAATGCACTTTAATGGTCAAATCAGCTGTTAACCTGGGCGGCGTGTCGAAATGCAGCTGATGTGACGTTCGCTCCAGGAATTTCAGAGCGAGACGAAGGTGGTTACTGTGGCAAGCCAAGTGTCTCATTAATTGCTACTTTTACCCATTAATGAGACAACTGGCTTGCCATATTATAAATGTAGTTCAACACCCTCTAGTGGCTGAAAATGGTAGTGTTCAATATTTCCCATATCAGAATGAATGAAATCGAATGAAATGGGGGAAAAAACATAAAGAAGTCACTTTGCTGTATAAGTCGCAGACATGCTCATTTATGCAAAAAGGTGTGACTTACACAATGAAACACCTTCGTTCTTACAGAGCATGACCCGGCTACTTACCCAGTACATATTTGCAGCTGGTACTTATTGGGTACTTAACAGGTACATCAAGGTCTGCAAAGGTGGGCACATGAACGCCAGGGACCGCTAATGCGCTAATCCGCTTACAGCGGACCTAATGTTTTTGTCAGCGTAACAGCAGAGTGACTAACTTTTATAATTCATGAGCGGATTTGTGCTATTTTTATTTAAAATGCAGTACCGCTAATAACTAATTA
>JARVJN010000002.1:12233881-12244800 GCA_031763805.1 Argolebias nigripinnis
TGCTTCCTTTCATTTCATGTATTGTTTTATTTCTTGTTGTTTTGTAAATAGTTTTCTTGTGTTTTTTAATCTGGAATGAATAAATAATCTAAAAAATAAAAAATAAAATGTTGTACCAAGTGGGAATCAAACCCATAAGGTTTGGAGTGGCAACCCAATGTGTTTCTAGTGAGCTACAGAGATGTGTTTATCTTTCAAGGTCCACATTTATTTTAAACGAACCGCCCCTCATAAAATTCTGGCTACGCCCATGTGATGGTGTGGCCACCCTCCACAAAGCAGTGTGACATTTTGTCTGTTGATTTATGTAAATATAAAGTCTTGCTGATACCATTTATGTGACGTAAAGTAAAAGCCTGATCCTGTACAGGCCAGCAGACCAACAGCAGCATAAGACCGTCCTGCAGCTGTCATGATTCATCAGCCCACTGGGTAAAATCAGGCCATGCACTCTGGTCTTACCCCTCTCATCACCCTTACTGCCAGCACCAATCACACATGCATACTGTACACAGAGACAGTTGCTCACAGTGCGCTGACAAACAAGCATAAACACAAACTTTAAGATTAGTGTACAGTTATGACACTGGGATGTACCTGTGCGCACCTTCACCCAGCACGCCGCACACCTCGTCAATCATCTTAAATCACTTTCCACACATTGTGACCGTGCACGCACCTGTTTGCACCCAGTGTGTTTGTGTGTCAGGTCGGCTGCGTGATAAGAAAAGACTGACGTTGTCTCAGAGGGCATCATGGCTGACAGCTTAGTCTCAGTCACAACCGATGAACATCTAAGCTCAGTGAAACGAACAGGCAGATTCCATCAGCTCAAACTTGTAATGTTATTTTAGATAGATGCTAAAGCAAGCGCAGGCTTCTATAAAAGTAGAACTGGCTGGTTGTGAGAAATGAGTCAGTGCTTATTAGGGGTGTGAATCTCACATTGTGTCTGGAGAATCGATTCATTCAATTCCGATTTTTGGTGTCACGATTCGATTCAAAATCGATTTTTCGATTCAAAAACCATTTTTGATTCAGAAACGATTTTTCTATCAAAATGGTCATGAATTTAGTTTCAGTTTTGTAACTGACCAGCTGAAAAGAATAAACAACAATGTAAACAAATGGAACGTTTATTTAAAACAATAATTTTAGGTTCCTTATTGCATCAAATTTTTTGCATTGTTTGATATTTATACCAAAAATAGGAACAAATAATACAGGAATGCATTAAATTATGTAACTTAAATAACCAGTATTAGGTTAGCTTTTTGCTCTGTTACTTATAGAAGATTATTGTTTGAATTGATTGTTTGAACTTGATTTGTTTTTGAAAAAAGGGGCAGATAAAATAAGATTTCTTCTTCTTTCTGCCACCTTTCATTTTATGTATTTTTTTCATATAGATATGGTTTTATTTTCTGTATCTTTTGGGTTTTAATGTAAAAAAAAAACAACGCTTTTGGGGCTTTTAGAATCTATTCTGAATTGCCAGGACTAAGAATCTAGATTCTTAAAAAAAAAAAAAAAAATCTTGCACCCCTAGTTGTAGCCGATTGTTGTGTGTTGAAGGTGAGCTGTTCGAGACAGCCATCTTGATTTGGGCAGCTACTAAAAACATCTAAGCTAACCTTTTAAAAGGAATTAAAATCTAAGAACGTCGAGAAAAGCCTATGATCAAATCGAACTTCAGAACTAAACAGAGGAAGGAGATCTATGGTGAGCAGGTGGCCATTAGACACCTGTTAGTAATTATGGTAGCTGATGATGATGATGGACTTCATCAGCAGGTCTCTGTGCTCCTGCAGTACTTGTCTTCCCCTCGTGGCCGCAGCGCCTGACTGCGTCTGCTCTAAGGCCACAGATCCTGTTATCCACACCATGAAGTAGTTTCTTGCTTCAGATGTTAATCAGGAAACAGCTTGTGGTGGTGAGGTGTGAATCTGGGCTTGTTAAGTGTCGCCATGGAGACTGTGACGATAACTTGGCTTGTAAAACACAGAGGAAGGAAGGGAGGAAGGAAAATGAGACTTTGTGCCACATTAAAACAAATATCTACAGAAAAGTGTTCCTGTTTCGATATGAACACTGCTCCATGAAAGACAAACTGTTGAATCTGAAACATTTTTTTTAATGTCAAAAGAGCGAGATTCAACCAAACCTGCTGAGAGACACTGAAAATACACAGGGTCAATCAGTTACATCAATGAGGGCTAATAGTTGAAACTAAAACAAGCAAAACATTGGCTGAGTGCAAAACAAAAAAAGCCGAATGACAGCTGAGCCCATGTGCCTAGCATCAATACCTAAAGCACCAAAATTATAGCTAAAAGTAACAAAACAGCAGCTGAAACTAAATGTGGCAAAAGGTTAGCTTAAAGCTAAAGTTACAAAGGACTAACCAGAAGTAGCAAAGAGCTGTTTGCTGCTTCTATAGGGGAATTATTTGCAATTAAATTTATTTAAACAGTAAAACCAACAAAGTTATTATCACGTTATTACTACGTATCACGTTATTACTACATATCATGTTTTTACTACATAATATCACATTACTACATATTATCACATTTTTACTACATAATATCACATTATTACTACATACTATCACGTTATTACTACATATTATCACGTTACATATCACGTTTTTACTACATATCACATTATTACTACATACGTATCATTATTACTACATATTATCACGTTATTACTACATATCACGTTTTTAACTACATATCACATTATTACCATACGTATCACATTATTACTACATATCACGTTTTTAACTACATATCACATTATTACCATACGTATCACATTATTACTACATATGTTATTACTACATAATATCACGTTATTACTATGTAAGTATCACGTTATTACTAAGTAAGTATCACGTTATTACTACGTAAGCTCAAAAAATATTTTTTTCATGGATGACAGCAATACCCTTCCGTAAAGTTCAGTCAGGTCATCTGGATTTTTTTTTAAAAGACGTTTCGTCCTTCATCCAAACGACTTGATCAGACCTCTCCCCCTTCGACTCGTCTGAGGCAGCCATAGCCAAAGTCGTTCAAAACAACAAAGTTCATGCTCAATATTCCTACGAAACATTGCAACATAAAATAAATAAATAAATAAATAAATGTCCAGATGACCTGATTAAACTTTTTTGAAATTTTTTTTCACCTGGATTATTGAGCATGAATTTTGATGTTTTGAACCACTTTGGCTATGGCTGCCTCAGAGGAGTCGACGGGGGAGAGGGCGGGTCCCAGAAACCATCTTATCGCCAGCAAACTGGTTGGTCCACTGTGTGAGAGTGCTGCTTGTGGGACTGAGTTTGCTGTGGCTCCTTGGACTGATGAAGTCCTTTAGATGAAGGACGAAACGTCTCAAGAAAAAAAAAGAGAAACCATCCAGATGACCTGACTGAACATTGTTCAACAAGCCAATTAGGTTTTCTTCTGAAAGGCCTGAAGCCCAGTAAAATCTTCCTAATTTAAAACTGAGAATGTACAGACGTAAAATGTGATTTAAAACTTTTGCACACCACTGTGCTGCATTGTTTAAAAAAGCCAAACATTTAAACAATGTATACTGTAGAATAGAATAAATTAAAAAGAATGAAACTATTTACGGGTCATGTAAACTGGTTCATGTGTGGACTTGAAGGTAGCATATGTTCGTTTTGATTGATTTTTTCATTTAGTGTTATGTTTTTCTTTACAACAAGACTTATTTGCATTAAATGGGATTTTTATTTTTTCCTTTTTGAGGCTGTGACAAAGCAAAAAATAGCAAATGGGTATCCTACCCTCGGGTCGGGGCTTTGGCCTCTCCAGCCCTCCGTCTTGCATCAGTTCGAAGGAAAAGGACACGTTGTGAACCTGCAGCACACACACGAGACAGGAGAACTGAAACACCGACCTGTCACACGCAGACATGAAGCCCCTCCTGAGAAGAACCGCAGGTGGATTTATCTGCGCAGAGCTGTTCTGCGTTTGCATTCATGCAAATTGTAGAATAACGCCTTGAACGGCTGCACAAACGCTCTGCAGAATCATGGAACAACACCAGGGTTGTAAACTAGTTTTAGATGCATCGTGATCTGGACGTGAACGATTCTGAATCCATTTGGAAATGTCAAAAATTGAATGAAACTGAGTGGAAACAGCAGGTCAAGTACCTGGATGGTTTGTGGCCTGCGCACAGCAGAGACATGACAAAACCGTACGAGACTCCTGCATTGAAACTGAAGAGTTTTGAGGCATTTCGGCTTGTATAAAGCTAAAGGTCAGAATGCAAGTATCTGAGCTGCAACTAGCTGGGGAAGAGTCAGAGGTGTTGAAATATTCACAGCAGTTCTCAACCTCCTCACTTGAGTTGCAGAGACTCGTCTTGTCGCTGAAGTTTTCCTAGCTCGGCACAAAAAAAGGGTCATGACTTGAACACCAGCCACACCAAACGCAGATGCACGACTAAAAACACTGACAATGTAGAGTGACTGAACGTTCTCAAACTTCTTTCACAATTTTCAGTTGCCAACCAGTCTCCAACAGCGGCAGCCCTGTGAGATTCTGACTTATGCTGCACTCTTTGGATCCAGGTCCATCTAGATCAGTTCTAAAATTGTGCTGCTTCATGTGGCTTCATGTTGGAGTAGCTCTGTTACATTCAATCTGATTTATTGCTTTTGAAAACTTTAATTGCTCTTTTTTCTAGATGTAACTCGCTTTTTTTACAATGGTTATTTCCTCTGGTATCTGATACTGTGCAGCTGGAAGGATTTTTACTGAAACTTTTTTACTTTTGGACATTTATTATGATGCGTAACCATGGCTACAAGTTTTTTTTTCTTTTTTTTTTTTTTTTAATATAACCAAGAGCAGCTGATTAACATCTCAAAAGCTCAGATCTCTCAACTACGGCCCCAAATCCCAAATGAGTTGGAAAAGGAGGCGCCGTGGACGAATTCCCGTCAACCTGGCGGCGGTGCTCGAGTACCTGATCACCGAGATCCTGGAGCTGGTGCGAAACTCGGCTCGTGAGGAGCTCTGCAGACTGCTAGGAGGAGTGACCATCACTCAGGGAGAAAATCTGCAAATCAGCATTCGGGCAACCCCGCTGCCCAGGAGGACCGAGAGGCCCGCTAGATCTGACAGCAAGCTGGATCTGGGTGGATGGACCAGTATCTGTGGCCAGATTCTTCTGCTTCACTGCAGGAGATCCTTCTGCCCACGATTATCAGCATCAATAACAACTCTGGAATGAAACCAGGATGATGAGCTACGACAACACTTAGTTTCCCTCTGGGATTAATAAAGTATTTTTGAATTTGAATTGAATTTGAATCAGGGGTGCCCACATGTTTTCAGCATGTGAGCTCCTTTTTTAAATGACTGAGTCACCTACTTTAAGGCCCCGTTTACATGAGAACCTCTGGAAACTTTAGTGTTTTTTCAATGCTTACTGGTAATCAACCGAGTTTACACAAAAAAGCTGTAGTTTCCATGTCAGTCGAGTTGCCAGATAAGAAATTATGAACTACCGTATAGTACAGTCGCTTTAAAATGCAAGTATTTTGACTTGAACTGTCATGCGTGTTGAATAAAGATATTCTAGATGAAGTGTGTGTTGTGTATGTTGAGCATGTGCACAGAAAAGCAGGGGGTAAATAGGACACTCTAAATTTATCTGGCATCCCTGATGGGCTCAGCTGCATTCATTGCGCATGCAGCGTCTGCGTGACAGTTACATCCAAACTGGTGAATGCACAAACGCCTCTTTGGACCCTGGGTTTTATTAGTTTTGCTCCTACAGGCTGAAAAAAGACGAGCAGCACAAAAACACTCTGCTCTCTGCCATTCATTATAACTGTTGTTAGTGTAGAAAACCTTTGGACTGCCGATGCCTGTAGTGCGCATGTACGACTTCACTTGCGGAGTATTTCACACCACCGTGGGAGATTCCCCCTTAAAATCTCCACTTTGAGACCTGGACTCAGAAACCTTTGGTTTCAGAGTTAATGAGGGCTGTTGTCTGTAAATGAATGGCCGAACGTTTCATGTTGTGTAAACAGGGCCTCTGAATGGCAGCCTTATGTCAATCAAGTGACAAATTACATAGTGAGGATAGATGACGTCTCTATCCTATAAACAGCTGGCGTCTATTTTTTTAATGCCATGTCATCTACCCGTACTACCTTTGCAATTGACTGGTAGATCGTGATCAATGTGTTGGCCCCTCCCTGATCTAGAGCAACACATTTAGTTTTATTTAGGCCTGACAGATCCTACGCTCAGGATTTTGGAAAGAATCATTTTAAATTGGCTTCGCAGCGCTTACAATCATAATAATTATTCTGTTAGTGCATCATTAACATCACTACATGTTAATGAGCAACACGTGTGACTGCATGGAGAGATATATTTAAATATAAAGTAATGATCGCATTTTAATGAGGTAACTGATTAAAACGATGATTTGCAGACAAAATATGTCAGAGGTGCTGTTTATTCAACATGGGCAGCTGGAATTTCCTTCCGATGGACTTTTTTTTTTTTTTAAAGGTGATTCATACTTTCAAATCTGCAGCATCGGGTGAGCAGATATTCTGTTCTGACAAGGCTTCTGTTGCAACCTAAAAAAAAAAACTAAGTGGGAAACCAATCAGAGAGAAGAGGCCGAATAGCTGGAAGATGTTTTCTATCCTCTGCCCTTTGTGTATGTGTGTAAGTACCCTGCTGTGAAGTACTAAAAGCTTTGCCCAACAAGGGCTTATTGTGTGAAAAGCATGACCTAAACCCCTCTGATACAAAAAAAGAGAGAGGAAGAGCCTGAAGAAGAGATGCACTGAGCAGAAGCAGGAGTGCTTTCTCCATGCCCACCCCTGGTGTATCGTTGATAGGCCTCTAGGCCCTCGAACACACACAGAGTGAGCGAGCTGAGCCCCTGAGCCACTCCAGTGTTTCCCTGTGCAGTAGGAGATTACAGACGCTGCCGGTTCTTCTGGGCCAGGAGTATCTGTGTGTGAGAGCCGTTGTGTACATTTTACCACCGATGCCCATTTCGCTCCGCAGCTTGGCAGGGACCGCTGGCCAAAACCCAAACAAAAGGCTACTGTGGTGTCCGCAGATTGCCTGCTCAGAATACCACGGTGCTACAGAGCTGAATGGGCTCCGGGGAAAATGGACGACATTTATCAAGCTATTGAGAGGAAGAGTCTTGGCTCCGAGTGCACAAGGCTCCTCAGAAATGGAGTATTGATTTAAAAGTGTTGCTTAAACTGTGGGTCAGGACCAAGATGAGTCACATAGATCTCTGTCTGCACAAAAACACGACTGCATCTGGACTAATTCAAAATCTACAAATGGTAAAAAGTATTTGTTATGTTCAAATCTGTAGCATTAACTCAAGTGTAGCTTTCGTTGTCAAACTGGTATTAAAACCAGTAAAACAATCAGTAAACAAATACAATGCAGCAGTGATCAAATGATCACAAATTAACGTTTTTATACAACAAACTGCATGTTGCACTAACAACCGTTCATACTCCTAAACTAGGGCCAATTTAGACGCACCGATTAACGCATGTTCTTGGCATGTGGGCTGAAACCAGAGCAGCAACAGAAAAGCCACATGAACAGAGAAAATCATGCAAACTCCCTGCAGAAAGAACAGCTGGAGGTCCAAACCAGGAGCTTCCTCCTCTGAAGGAACAGCGCTGACCGACTGCACCACCAGGCAGCTCACGAGACAACATAATGCAACTAAAACTTTAATATTTACATTAAAAAATATATATAAAATCTATGTAGCTTTCATCAACTAAATTACATACATGCTCTTTAATGAACCAACAGTTTCCTTTGTGAAACAAATTAAATGTAAATAAACCTGGTCAGTTTCACAACAGTTCAGCAACGAGACCTGAAAACTGAAAATGGCAACTAATTATTACCAATGCATCTCGAATACTCTTTATTTTTTTCAATCCCCCATTAGGAATAACAGATCCCTGTAAATCTCAGATAAGTCAGACTGTCCCACTCCAGCTGTTTAACCTCAGTTAATGCTGTCCAGACTGTGATATAGTTAAAGTGATAAGTTTAAATCTTCCATCAAGGAAACAAAACAACTCATTTTCAGCTGATTTCCCTGGCAGATAACTGTGAGAGTTTAAAGAAGGAAAAATGTTGGTGTTTTACCTTTTGATCAAAGTTTTCTGGTGTAAGAAAGAAGTTGTAGAGTGGAACAAAGTATCCTTCCAACAGACCCATCAGCAGCACCAGATAAACCCCATCTGCAAACTGAAACAGCAGCACCAACACTGAACACACTGAACACACTGAACACACTGAACACACTGAACACACAGGACTGTTGTTTAAAAACAAAGGTTTGAATCTACTGTTTGCAATTAAAGCATTATCTTGAAGTTGCTCTTATTTTCTAGATTGCTAGGAAAAACTTAGTAAAAACCATAAACAGTTCCCCACATTAATAATGGATTAAATCACATTTCAGGAGCATGTCTGTTGGTGTGAGTCTGTGACCTACCTGAGTTTCCAACTCTGAAACTTCCAGGTTGAGTTTGTTCAGGTGTTTGTTCACAAACGTGATCAAAGTCTGAAGAACGAGAAAGAAAAATGTCAAGACAGATGCTGACTGAGCTAAACCAGACAAAACAAATACTGCAAGAGATATTTATTTTTCCCCTCAACCTCACATCCAACCTGTGGAGCATAACCACTAAACACTGTTTAGCATCAAATCTTCTACTTCTACCTTCAGGCACATCACCCTATCTGACTCTCTTTTCACCTCTACTACATTATTTGCCAGCTCTTCCTTCAGGACCACCCCTACTCCATTTCTCTTTCTATCCACACCATGGTAAAACAGTTTGAACCCTGCTCCAATACTGCGAGCCTTGCTGCCCTTCCACCTGGTCTCTTGGACACATAAAACATCTACCTTTCTTCTCAGCATCATGTCAGCCAGCTCTGTAACTTGGTCTGTCATTGTCCCCACATTTAGAGTTGCAACCCTCAGTCCTACATTCTTGACTTTCCTCTTTTCCATCTGTCTCCTGACACGTTTCCCTCCTTGTGGTCTTTGACTTTGAGATGCACCTGTACATGAACATATTTAATGTGTGGCATGGTGCATTACCCATACCACAGCCTGATTGTTCTGGGGATTTTTTGGTCTGTGAAAGTTTCCCAAGCAGCAAGGAGTAATTTACAGCTTCACTTGCAATACATACAAGAGAAAATAACCATACCAATTAAGACCTAAACACACCTTTGTTAAGTGAAGTTAAACAAAACCAGGCACAACAAAAATATGACTATGAACAGAACATTTGACGTTTGTTAGATCTTGTTTACAGCAAACTTCTCTATAAAGTCCTTAAAATGGAAAAGAGTTCTGGCTTGATGTAAAAATATTAGGAAAGTGTTTGCTGCCAACATATTTATTTATGAGAGTTTAGAAGTTTGGAGGCAAAGTAAAAATGTAGGATGAATCTATTTATTGAACAAAGGACAGCAAAACACCACAACAAACACAAAACACTGAAGATCCAAGCTGCTTCAGTCAGGAGACGAGAAAATGTTCTCAGAGGAGAATTGCCCCTGCGGACGACAAATGCCAAAACAACTCTGACAAAGAAAGAAAGAAGGAAAATATGAGCGAACAGAAGGAACAACAATTATTTATGTAAATAATGTGCCATTGCTGCTTATAATTAGTGGGAAAATTAGGCAGAAAAAAAAAGGATGGGGGGGGGGGCGTGAAACATCATGCATGTCACCCAACTAATTTTTCTTATGCAAATTAACAATTGAAATTATAAATGGAAATTGTGTTATTGTGATCCAGAGAGAAAGAGAGAGAAAACAGAGAGATGCTCTGTTTTTTCTTTACCAAACTCTGTTTTGAATTCATTAGCAGGAGGAAGCAGAGGCAGATGCAGTTTGACACAAAGAATGAATTTGAAATCACATTTAGACAAAATAACCTTAAAGGTAAAGAAATGAAGGTGAAAATATTTTATTTGCTGAGAACCTCCACTCTTGACTTCTTATGTTAAATGTACTTTCATACATTTGTGTTTATTTTTTTTACATACCTGTTAAGACATGTACAGTAGCCCTGAGGTACAAAACATGACTGCACTTGGCAAAAAGAATATTTCTCAAAACAAAAATACCCCACTCTCACCCCAAACCCAATAACACAGTAACATTTGAGAAACATGATTCAGAAATTAAACAAGTGGATGAAGTACTTATCGGTTTTAAAATGTTCATACAGTATTATGACCCTTTTTATTACACACATAAATTTTAGTCCTGATACTGTGTATGTATTTATTTATTTAGCTTTGTTTGTTTAATGACACATTAAACTTGACCAGATTCCAGCAGAAGTCATCTCTGGTTACTTTACATAAAAAACAACAACAAAAACAAAAACAAACAAACAAAAAACTGATTTAATTAATATCTGATTATACAATGCTCAATTCAGTCAAATTTATTCAAACTGCAGTTTGAACCAAGATGTTTATTGTACAAGTGAGTATAATTCCACTAACATTTTAAGCATACAGAAAAATGAAATTATTAATTGATAATTAGTGAACCGTTATCTGTTTCAAGAAACTTTCTTCATCACCTTCACTTTGATTCAGTCGTCCATGCTGAACATGCTAAGGGTGGTGAATGACAGGGGTACCACCAAGATGGGTAGGGTCAGTGAGGGCAATGGTCACACCAGAGGTTGCGTTAACCCAATATTTTCCGTATTTGACAGTTTTTTTTACGTGATGACGGAGAAATCAAAACACCGTCTGTCGTTTGACAGATTAACATCCACTCTCTACCAACCGCTTAATGAACTTCACA
>JARVJN010000002.1:12312650-12328287 GCA_031763805.1 Argolebias nigripinnis
GATAGATAGATAGATAGATAGATAGATAGATAGATAGATAGATAGATAGATAGATAGATAGATAGATAGATAGATGTAGATATATGTATAGATATATGTAGATATAGATATGTATAGATATATAGATGACACAACTATAAAGTCAATCATTGATCTACAAAGTACGACCTAGGGCATACTTGTGCCAAGTGCACTTATGGATACTCTTATGTTCGAACGTGGGGTTTGTGATGGACAAACTATGACTAGCACAGAAGCCCAACAATAGAACTGGTTCAGATCAAAGAGGCCATTCTCCACAATCAAGCCCCTCCAGATTACACTGCCATTACCCATGTGGGCATTGAAGTCCCCCAGCAAAATAAAAGAGTCCCCAGCTGACACACCTTCCAGCACCCCCACCAAGGACTCCAAGAAGGCCAGATACACTAAACTACCATTCGGCACAAACAACAGTCAGAGTTTGTCTCCCTACTTGAAGGCATAGGGAAGCTACCCTCTCATCTACCAGGGAAAACTCCATCACACAGGCACTTAGTCAGGGGGCTATAATTAGACCCACACCAGCCCAGCGCCTTTCACTGGGCAACTCCAGAGTGGAATAAGGTCCATCCAGCCCCTTTCCGGGAGATTGGTTCCAGAGCCCATGCTGTGTGTCGAGGTGAGCCCAACTATATCTAGTCGGTACCTCTCAACCTTGCGCACAAGCTCAGGCTCTTTCCCCACCAGAGAGGTTATGTTCCATGTTTCAAGAGATCGATTTGTTAAGCCACAGTCAGAGCGTCAAGGGCCCCACCTTTGGCCACTGCCCATGGTGTCATGCACCTGACTGTTATGGCCCTTCCTGCAAGTGGTGAGTCCATAGGAAGGCAAACCCATGTTGCTCCTTCTGGCTGTGCCTGACTGGGCCCCATGGGTAGAGACCCAGTCACCAGGCGCTTGCTGGCAAGCCCCTTCCCCAGGCCTGGTTCTAGGGTGGGGTTCTAAGTGGGGTTCTAAGTTCCTTAATTTATGTTGTCCATCCAAAGTCTTCTGAATCACTCTTTGTCTGGCCTGTCACCTAGAACCAGTATGTTTGGGAGACCCTACCAGGGGCAGTTATTATTGCCCTTTACAGCATAGCTCCTAGGATCATTCAGTCACACAAACTTCACCACGATAAGGTGGCAATTCAAGGAGGAGTACTTGTAAAGTTGTGTATAATATTTTTGAAGGAACTATTATAAAAGCTCCATCTACAGTGATCTCAGTTTTAAACTCTGGATGGGTGATATGCATTCCTTTAAGCTTCAGTTAAAGCTGGTGTTTTTCAGGCTATCAGACCAGCATGCCATGTCTGGTGATCTTCAAGAGGAAACTTTGGTTCAACGTGATCCCGGGGAAAGATCTGGTCGCTGACCTCACTTTCCACTTCCCACAGGTAAATAGTGAGTTATTTTGGATTCAGCTGTCATTGGAGGTGCAGAACGATCTTGACCCATCTAGTTCTGTGCAGGAGATGCCCCGGTACCTACGGGGTTACCACGACTGCAGCAAGGAGGACATGACGGAGCTGGGCGGGCTGCTGTTCAGAGTGGCCGTGGACTCTGACCGGTCGCAGTTTGTCATGATCCCCAGAATGCTGAACATTCTGGTTCCTGCTGATCAGATCAAACTGATGTCTGCTGAAGAGTGGAAGAAGGTCAAATAAAAGTTTAGCAGAAGAGGGATTTATTTTAAATTTAATAAACAAGCCAAAGATAACGTGGCTCCAGTGTGAGCATTCTTTTGATTCGTCTCGTTCTATTTGCAGAACATCATCTCCTTGTACAACAGGCAGAGTGGCATGACGGTGCAGGAGGCCAAAATTGCCTTCCTGAGGAAAATTTCAACCTGGCCGACATTCGGCTGCGCTTTCTTTGAAGTAAAAGTAAGTTACCGAGTTGCAGCTACAGCCACAGAAATACTCATGTTTACCGTTTTTATTTTAAATCTGCAGCAAACGTGTGAACCCGACTACCCAAATCCACTTTGGATTGTCATCAGCAAAAAAGGTGTGAGCTTCATAAACCCAAAAACAAAGGTACGCTCAATAATGACATAGATTTATCCACGATATTCACTCGGGTATGTGCCATCATACTATACTCTTGCTGAAACCTGGTTAGGGGCTGGAGGTGATGCGCAGATTCACTGACATCCTGGAGTACAGCAGTAAAGGCAACATTTTCCAGATGACCACCCGAACCCTGGTGGGGGGCATCAGCTTCGTCTGTGAAACCCCTCAGGTGAGCATTTGCCCGAATGATCCTCTATCCATCATTCTGTTCTTTGCTGCTGTCCATAGCATTTAAATGAACCCCTTTGAGTGTACAGATTCAGTTCATGTGTTTCTGCTCCTCCTCAGGCATACACCATGGAGGACCTTGTTAGATCGTACGTCAGGATGTACGAGGAGGAGAAACAAGTCACTAGACCAAGGAACATGTTCTCCTGAGACTTCAGAGGAGAAACACTCACTGAACCGCTGAGATCCATGTCCAGCCTACCTTTATTCATGCTTTGCCTTTCTTTTTGTAAAAATTACAAAACTGTACCTTAAACAGATTACTTTATTAAAAGAACAGTGATATCCAGACTTTGATATGCAGCATTTTCATTTATCAAATTCATTATGTCATTTATCTTATTATTATTCTTTTGGCTGCTCCCTTCTTCAGGAGTCACCACAGCGACATAACTCGCACAAAGACTTGGCGATTGTTTTTACGTCAGATACCCTTCATGAAGTAACCACAAACTACCGAGCTACCACAGCGCTCCGTGTGGAGCAGAGAGTTGCTATCTAGGGCTCCCGGAGGAGCAGATGGTGGTGGTGGCGGGGTGTTACTGTAAATGTGTTACTGACTGTTGTTCTCATGAAACATTAATTGTCAATCCCTGCTTTTGTTTATAATTCAATTCAATTCAGTTTATATTTATTGCACCAAATCACAACAAAGTTGGCTCAGGGCACTTTACAGGAACATTCACATAAATAGAAAAGCCAGTTAGTAAAGTTCTCTATCTAAGGAATCCAGCAGACAAGTTGAATCTTCACTTCTTTGCAGTCTCCCATCCTGAGCAAGCACAATGGCAACAGTGGAAAAGAAGAACTCCCTTTTAACAGAAGAAACCTCCAGCAGAACCAGGCTCAGGACAAGTGGCCATCTGCTTTGACCGGTTGGGTTGAGAGGACAGAAAGGAGAGACAAACAAACCGAATGTTCGGTCCAGATGTAGGTCCAGGTGTACATGAAAGACAAAAAAAAAATTGTTAAGGATAGAAAAAATAATTACCAATACAAAACAGGTTGAGTAGAGTAAGTAAAGACAGTAGCAGAGTGAAAAGATGTGGTCAGTTTGTCCTCCAGCAGTCTAAGCCTATAGCAGCATAACCAGGGCTTAATTTGAGCCAGATCCTGCCAGAACAAGATCCGGGAACACTCTTATTTGGACAGGGTGCGTTTTGGTAACTATTTGCTGGATCTGATAACTCTCAGGCTTAATAACAATAAAGTTATGAACAAATGACTGCCATGAATGAATAAAACCTACATTGAATATGCAATCTTTTTTTTATTAAAGTTTATTTATTTTACATATTAAAAAATCATAAAAGACAATGAAAAAAAAAACATTTCATAAATATGTGGAAAAAATCAAAAGACATAAAATGAAAGGTGGCAGAAAAATCCGTATAATCCGTGTATGCTTTGTTCTTTCGTTATTCCGTTTCAAAATAAAAACGGAATAACCAAACAAGCTTTGGTTATTCCGTTTTTATTTTGAAACGGAATAACGAAAGAACGAAGCATACACGGATTCACTAACAGTGCTGAGAATGACATCAGTTACAAAAACAAATGTAAAACGGAAACAAGAGTACCAATACCGCCCATTATACGCCCATCTACAAACTATTTTACAGCTATACAGCAATCTATTGGAATGGTCTAGGCAAGCAAAGACCTTGTATGAACTTTGATCTTCATTTGTGACCTTGATCTTAAAGTTGGGGTGATGGAATTGTGGAAATTCTAGAACTGCGCCTCTCAAGGTGGAGTAGCTCTGTTATATTCATCTGAGTTATTGCTTTTGAAAACTTTAATTCCCCTTTTTTTCTGGATGTAATTCACTTTTTTGGACGACTACTTCCTCTGGTATTTGATGCTGTGCAGCTGGAAGGGTTTTTACAGAAACCTTTTTACTTTTGTGCATTTGTTACAATGCGTAATCATGGCAACAATGTGTTTTTTTAACAACCAGGAGCAGCTGAATAACATCTTAAAAGCTCAAATACCTCAGCTACAGTCCCAAATGAGTTGGAAAGGAGGTGCCGTGGTTGAATTCCCATCAACCTGACAGTTGTGCTCGAGCCAAGATCATGGAGCTGGTGGGAAACTTGGCCCGTGACAATGGGAGGACCAGGATCATCCCCCAGCACCTACAGCTGTCTGTCCGTGGTAACGAGGAGCTCTGAAGACTGCTGGGAGGAGTGACCATCCCTCAGGGAGGAATTCTACCCAGAAGTCGGGCAGTCCTGCTACCCAGGAGGACCGAGAGGTCCGCCAGATCTGACAGCAAGCTGGAGTCAGGTGGACGGATCGGTGTCTGTGACCAGATTCTTCAGATTCGCTGCAGGAGATCCTTCCTGCCCACATCTATCAGTGTCCATTACAACTCTTGAATGAAACCAGTATGATGAGCTACAACAACACCTAATTTCCCTCTGGAATTAATAATAATATTTTTGAATTGAATTGAATAGTGTGCACATCTCTGTATAGTGATGATGCTTAAGTGTATGAAGTTACATTAAATTATCTTGAGTGGATCAGAAGTTACGGCCCAGACAAGCAGACCTTGTATAACTTTGATCTTGATTTGTGACCTTGACCACGGAACTGGGGTGTTGAATAGTGTATGTGACACTCTGTCTAGTGATGGTGTGTATGTGTATGAAGTTTCATTAAATTAACTTGAACAGATCAGAAGTTATGAGCGGGACAAAAGAACGGCCGGACAGATAGACATAGACCGTATCGTATTTTTCTACTTTTTGAAGAGTGTAAAAAGAAAGTGTCAAAAAAATTTAAGCTAATAAATGTTTTTGCTATTTCTTGAGGAAAATGCCTCATGAAAAATGTTAAAATTAACCCAAACTTACATTTTTGATGACACCTTTGTCGAGCAGGCTTTGCTTTTTTGCCGTCATCACAAAGTAGTGGGTTTTGTCTTTGTAGTAAACAATATTTTCCAAGTCAATTCCTGTAAATTAAACACACCATTTAAGACAGAACACATTCACCCCGTTAGATTACACTTACACCCACCACAGCTTTTACTTACCCGCCTCCTCTTTGAGCTCTAGAAAGAACTTCTGGTTAAAAATGAAAGCCACGCCACTGATTTCTTCCACTTTAGCCTCTGCTGTGGTGTTCCTGTTGACGAAGTTAGCTGTTATAGCAATGGCCAGTTTCCCTCGAAATTCCTTGCGAGCGAAACCTGATGAAAAGAGGTGCAAAATTTAAATAAGAAGACATAACGAAATCGTCATCCATCCGTCAATCTTATACCACTCATCCATAATCAGGTCACGGAGGCAACATGTCCAGTAGAGAAACCCAGACATCCCTCACCCAAGCAACACTTTCCAGCTCGTTCTGGGGGACCCTGAGGCATTCCAAGGCCAGAGAAGATACAGAATCCCTCCAGCTATTTCTGGGTCTTCCCTGGGGTCTCCTACTAGTGGGATGTGCCTGGAAAACCGCTAAAGGGAGGCGTCCAGGAGGCATCAAATTCAGATGCCCAAACCACCTCAACTGACGCCTTTTGATGTGGAGGAGCAGCAGCTCTACTCTGAGCTCCCCCTGGATGAAGGAGCTCCTCACCCTAAAGGCTAACCCTAACCCTGAAAAGAAGCCAATTTCGGCTGCTTTTATCTGGGATCTCCTTCTCTCTGTCTTTTTTTTTCTCTTCTTTTTTTGAAAGGATATTGGCAACAGGAAGACTATTTATGCTATGAATTAATGAATGGATAAGGGGTATGATAATATAAGTTCAACTTCATCATACTCCTTTTCAGACTCACAGTCACCCTTAGGGGAAAGGAAAAGAAAAAAATGTATCTTAGCATATACAAATTAGGTATGTTTATTTGATATTAAGATTCTGTATCTACACTTAGAAACATGAAAGTCTTTATTATTATGTTTTGTTGGTGAAATGTCTGTCTGAAATAAAATTTATCATCATCATCGTCATTATGATCCAAACCTCATGACCATAGCTGGGGGTTGGAACATAGACAAACCAGTAAGTCAAGATCTTTGCCTTTCGACTCAGCTCTCTCTTCACCACCACAGACTGAAGCAATGCCTTTGTTACGGAGGACGAGGCCCCAATCCGTCAATCCATCTCCTGCTCCACCCTACCATCTCTCAGGAACAAGAAACCCAGATACTTAAACTCCTCCACCTGAGAAAAACTCTCTCTCCTGACCTGCAGGGGGCATTCCCCCCATTTCCAGTAGAAAAATCAGACTAAAGAAATCTACAAGAAGAAAATTTCCAGACTGAGTACGAAGGACGCACTCTGTTAATCACTGGGTGAGGATGAACATCACTGTGATCTAGTACTGCAAATGCATTTGCACTATGTGAGTTATCAATCAAATACAAAAGTCACACAATATTCTTAGATGGAAATCTCACAGGCTCTTGTCAATTTCACGAGTTATTAAGCAACATCAGGTCACTTGAAAGTAAGTCAACAGGAAATGTTTTAGTCACTGGAAAAGACTCCGTCATATTTTACATTTCATGGTGTCTGACCTCAGCACTGCTCTGTATGTAGGTCAGTAGCAACATGTTCATTGGGTTTCTTTTGAACAAACTGACAGTGTTTATTGCCCCACAACACCGTGAGTCATTCCGCACCATGCAAAGTGCTTTTGCGCCCATCGGCTCCGATCACCACGTCAAACTCGAAATCTGAAACGGGATGGCTGGAGGGGTGGATCTCTGCTCGCCATCCAGTACCTGAGCAACACAACATATCAAACATGTTAGGAGAGAGAGTGAGAGATCATCTGAAAAAGAAAAGGAAAACTGATTCTTCTTTCTAACACTGTAGATTTATGTGCTTTTTATTGTGGTTGCTGCGCAGCAGGAAAAATACATGGTCCTCTCTGACAAATGTTTGGGTTACAATCCCTGCAGTACTTAAGTTTCCAAAAGAAATGTTTTGAAAAGACATCTCAGAGTACAAGTACAATCTAGTAGTAGCAGAGTAGCAGTTTATCAAGCTGTCTTCCCCCTTTTCTCTTGATAACCTATCTGGTCATTTCAGCAAATGTAGGATGCACGGAGCTTTCCATATATAGTTGAAATATGCAGGCAAATCCCTGGGTGTCAGTGGCAGTCAAGACCCTTTCTCATAATGATAATACCATTTAAGCATGCACATTTCCTTTTCAGACACTAAAGCGTCGAGGTCAGCCCTTTAGAAACTTCATTCTGATGTTTAAATTATCTTTCTTGTTTTAAAAAAAGCTGAGCCTCAGACAGAAAGCGTTAATCCCATAACAGTCTTGAAAATGAGAGAGTTAACGTACTGTCAACGGTTTGCTCCTCTGGAGGCTCCACAAGTTTGACAAATTCCACATTGACGTGGATCTCCACTCCCAGAATCAGGCTCACTTTCAGCAGCATCAGCTGCAGATGGCGGATACCTAGAGAGGAAACAGATGCACATACTGTAACGCATAATCGGAAATACCAAGACTAGAACTCTCTGCATAGGCAAAATAGCAATGATGGATTTTAAATTGTTACAGTAACAGGCAATACAGGCATGTGAAAACTTTTCTGCTTATTCCCTTTTGTTCACACAATTCAAGGTAAATGCACTAACAGCACAAAAATATGGGCAGTAAACTTGAAAGAAAAAAGAAAAACACTCACTAATGTGGTCGATGGCGCCAGCGCAGAACTTGCCGTAGAACTTTTTGGCTCCAAGAGCCCTGAGGTCATGAATGGTGTAGGGCCAGAGGTGGAGCACGTTATTCCTGGAGAAGGTGTCTCTCTTCTCAATCACCACCACTTTACAGCCCAGTAGAGCCAACTCGATGGCCGCCCGCAGACCACAGGGCCCCCCGCCGATGATCAGACACTGGAAATGAAATAAAAGTTAAAGTCAGCGGAAATAAAATGTGAAATACTGAATGGTGTTCTGTAAAAAGAACAAATTGTAAAATGCCCTTGTGTAATTTATGAATGAGTTGTCTTCTCAGTAAACATGTCCCCTTTTCCCAGAGCTGATTGGCTGGCAAAGTTAAAAGGAACAAGCTCCACCCACTAAACAGGAAGACTGAAGGCTGCTGGGTGGGTTTGTTGACTGTGTCCGCTCCTTCAACAAGAGGTCACCCGTGAACCATGTCATTTATGTTAACTTGTCCATCTAACCATCCATCATCTTTACCCACTTCTTCCTTTCTGAGTTAAGGGGGTCACTAGTGCTCATATCCAGCAGTCACTGTACGAGAGGTGGGGGACACCCTGGACAGGTCTTCAGTCCATCATAGGGACATGAAGATAAAAATTAAACAAACAACCATTCACTCTCTCACTCACATTGAGGGGGCCTTTCTGGGTGGAGTTTGCATGTTCTCTCCATGCATGCGTGGGTTTTCTCAGGGTACTCCGGTTTCCTCCCACAGACCAAAAACATGCATGTTAGGCTGATTTATAACTCTAGATTGTCCCTTAAAGTGAGTGAGAGAGTGCATGGTATTTTGTCTCGTTTGTCTCTACGTGGCCCTGTGACAGACTGTCCAGGGTGTACCCCGCCCCTCGCACTGCGATTGCTGGACATGGGCACTGGCGACCCCCGTGACCCAAAATGGAAGAAGCAGGTAAAAGATAATGGATGGATGTCTCTACGTGGCCCTGTGATGGACTTGCGACCCATCCAGGGTGTACCCCGCCGCTCGCACTGTGATTGCTGGACATGGGCACTGGCGACCTCCGTGACCCAAAATGGAAGAAGTGGTTAAAAGATAATGGATGGATGGATGTCTCTACGTGTCCCTGTGATGGACTGGAGACCTGTTCAGGGTGTACCCCGCCTCTCACACAGTGATGGCTGGACATGGGCATCAGCGACCCCCGCAACCCAAAAAGGAAGAAGCTGGTAAAAAAATAATGGATGGATGGATGGATGGATGGAAGGATGCAATCCTTTCACTCCATGTTTTTCTTTTGGGACATTCCTTGACACATAGACCATAACATGTCCAGGGGCTTGTCCAGGATCTGAAACGGAGATTTCTCGCAGCCCAAGTGAGAATCATACTCTTCGACATACAAACCACAACATCCATACTTATGATTATTGGTACTATAAAATATGTGTTTGGTGATAGCTCAATCAGATTGACCGGTAACTGGAATATTTTTTGGTTTCTGAAAACACAAAATGCACCCACCCAAATTTCTCCAAATACCATAAAAAAGAGTGCAGTAATAGTTCAGCTGTTATTTTTGGCCCAACCATTTTGTGTTAATCTCCCCTCTGCATGTCTCTGCCTTGTTTCCCCCGCCCAACATCTTATCTATTCCTTCTCTCTCCAACACAACATTAGAAGTGCTTAAAATATGAGCAAGAACAGCTTTACAGGACAGATATGAAATGCACGTGTGAGCTTCCATGATGTGTTTGGACCTCAGTGTGAGGCGTTTAATACAATTAGAAAAAAGCAGCTTAAACGTTTTCATCTGTAAACAAATGTTAATCCACCAATTAATAGCACCTGAACCAATAAATTCTGTTCCAACTTGATGCTCAAAGATAGAAATGGTTGTATCAAAGCCACTGTGGATTCATTTTCCTATGAAATATGTGCTAACAAAGGGCCAAATGTGTAGTTTTGAACATTTAAACCAAAACTCCAAAGTTAACAACCCAATAGGTTTACAAAACTATTTATACAACCAAATTAATTATGTTCACTCTCATGAGAATAACTAGTTGAACATTTAACATTAGAGCCTTTTCAACTGGCTTACAGCAAAAAAAAGAAATGTTAATTTAAATACTAAGGCTGCTTATCAGGACACAGTTTAGCTCCTTTTAATCCACATTTTACTGAGCCAAGACCACATTCTCTGCTGACCTGCACCTTTATTTAATGCCTGGGCTTGTGCTTAACTCATAATCTCCCAAGTATAAATTTAAATATGTTAGTCAGTAGAATAAAACAACAAGCTCTTTCAAGTTAGAATTAAAATGTCTCTAGTTTCAAGATCTTAATGTATTTTTATTTTCTTTACTGACAACAAAACAAATTTATTACTGCTAATTCTGCCAATTAATACAAGAATATTGCCTTATTTTGAAGTGGACTTGTGTTGTTTTTGTCATATAAGTTTTTGAACTATAAAATTCTTAAAGTACTGTTCCAAACAGTGGTTCTCAAACTTTTTACAAGAAGTACTACCAACAATAAGCTCCCCGAAGTACCACCTTTATGACAAATATTATATAACAACAGTACAAGATTATAAACTTACAAGATTAGGATTGACATTAAAAAAAAAGCAAACTGGTGAAACCACCTGTCAAAGATGCAATTTAAGATGGTTACGCACATTTTTCATGGAGAACAGTGACACATTAATTTAAATCTTGGTTCTTTGTCTGCCTAACAACAATGTATTACAACTGTGAGATAACTTGAATCTAATTACTTAGATTCATAGTTAGTTAGTTAATATATTACTTGTAAAAATGTATACCAAAATGATCTCCCAAGTACCTCTAGAGAAGGATACTGTACTGAGTACTATCAGAAGTACTTCTTCCACAATTTGAGCACCATAGTTCTGAATGACAAAATACAGTAAGCAGATTTTTTGGCCCAACACCACTGGAACATTTTCAAACATTGCCTCATAAAAATAACCCACTGTTTGTTTAAGTTACCGGTACAACATGCTATTTTAATTACACTTTCACTTTTTACAGCATGTAATTACACAAAAAGAAATACCAACAGTGAATAGGGTGGCTGAAGCAGGTGTAACTTTGTAACTCTGTGCTGTTCAACTGGAGAGGATGA
This sequence comes from Argolebias nigripinnis, assembly GCA_031763805.1. Classification (NCBI taxonomy): domain Eukaryota; kingdom Metazoa; phylum Chordata; class Actinopteri; order Cyprinodontiformes; family Rivulidae; genus Argolebias; species Argolebias nigripinnis. Next base: position 12,323,790 of record JARVJN010000002.1, read on the forward strand.
TAATATTCAGTCCAACTCTTTGTTTTCTTTATGTATTATTGTGCTCACACTAAATTTTAAATGAATGCACAACTAAACGTTGAAGACACTGGAATTCGGATACATCCTGAAAATGACCTCTCCTGTTTGACTTATCTCTGGTAGAGTTTGACGAGGGTAGACAGACCTGGACCTATTGGCTCTATCCCCTCACTTAACTCTCCTAACACAAACGAACAGCTGAACCAAACCAGTTGAAGCCTATCTCTATCTCTATGGGTTTTCAGACTCTTTCATGAGTCCTTATCAGTTGTTCTTACTCACCCTTGTGCCTTGACAGGCTTTATTTTGGTTGTAGACCTTCTGCTGTGCCCTTTTGTCCAGTTTAGTCCACAAGGCTTTGACTTTCCAGGAGCTGACCGCTGCCTTCAGCGAGCTATAGAAGTTGCCGTAGTCCAAAGGATCCAGCTCCAGTTGTCTGCAGAGAATACTGAAAGCCTGCAGAGTCCCTTTGCAGGTGGACGCTTGGACAAAGTTCTCAAAAAGCTGGCTGGCCTGAGCCGTGCGCTCATCCTCCGTCTCACCCATCTGCCCCGGTGGAAATAGGAGTCCACAATCCCTAAAACTGTAACCCCTTCCACTTCTGCCTTGTCCCCTTTATTTTTACTAAATCAGCACTGGAGTCTCAGCTCTCTCATCATGCCATGTTTAAATGTGTCTAGAACAGAAAGAGAAAAAAAAATGTTAAGAAAGAGACCGGGCAAATGCAATCATAATAGAAGACTAAAAACAATGTTTTAAAAATTAAGAGAACACCTTTTGATTTTAATTTGAGCATAAAACGAAACATAGCTAATTCAGATACAGGCTTTAGAGATAATTTTGAAAAGAAAATTTTGGAAGCAGTAGAACAAAGATTCCTGGTGCATAATTTGATATACATGCTGGTGAAGATTCTCAGTCGTCCAGGACATGATAAATCTAAATTTGATATACAAGAATCCAAGTTTATGCTTTTAAAGGAAAGCCATCAAAGTCTGTTATACATGGTAGGAGTTATAACATTTAGAGGACAAAGATAAGGGGCCTCATATACAAAGACTTGCATGGATTTTCTACTGAAACTTGGCATATGCTAAAATCGAGAAAACAGTGTATGCACACATAAATCCAGATGTATGAAACCGTGTGTATGCATGAAGCACACTTCCTTTGTACATTCCAATCAACATGGAATTGAGTGCACATGAAGGAATAGCCGACGCCTCTCTTGACATGCGTCCATTTAAATATGCCAATAGATTTAAATCTGCCCTGCACCTGAGGAATCTCCTCACTACACTATCAAAAAGCATGTCTACATGAAAAAGAGGAACTTTACAGAATGTGAGCTGAAGACGCTTCAATGAGGTAGATGTATGTAAAAACATTCTGTTTGGCACACAGTCCTCTGGCATTAGCACCAAGTGCAACTGGAGTGAGTGGGACAATGTGTGCAAAGCTGTAAATGCTGTGGGGTCAGAACAATGCACCTTGCAGAAATTAATTTAAAATGATCAGACATATTAGGACAATTGAATGAATTTACTCCCCAAGAAGCCACCCATCTTGCACCGTGGCAACTTGTAGTCTGTTCCCAACCATGCTGTTCATTAGAATGAAAGAATCATGCCTTGAGCCAGGCCACCCCATCACAATGTTGGTTAACTGCTTTTGTGCATCACATATACCGGTAATTTGCACAGTGCCTGAATGAAAATGCTTCCTGTAAACATAAACCTATTCATCCTGCGATGGTGCTTTTATGGCAATGGGGGTGCAGTTGACAGCTCGATTACATTAGGAAAACTGGCTGTCCCTGCAAATTGCACGTTAATCTTGACTTGTTCAACTGCATCACAGGGAATTTGATATACCTGGTTGACATATGGATAATTCCTTCAGTCTGCCAGCTCCCTCTGCAATGCCCCTGTTGTGAGGAACCGTGTGGTCAGCAGCTGTATGTGTACAGGTAGCGCATGGCTCCTTGCTGTGTCATGCATCAAGATTGGCCGCAGCTCCAAGCACAGTTCCAGAAGGAATGTCCTTGAAAGCGTAAAATGGCTTGAGAGCCAGTCTTCATTGTGGACCAGAAAATGCTCTGTCTTTAAATACATGCTCTCTTTGTATTGCATCATTTGCAATGAGGCTAAAGCTGTTGTTGTTTAAGGTATTTTCTGCACAACTTTGCACATGCCTTTATATCCACTCATATAATGACAAACATGTGGATGTATTAATTGTTCATCGTGTGTGTCCGGTGTGCACAATACTAGTTTTCACATCACTGACAGTTTCCCAGTATCACATCTAAGTGTTGCCAATGGCCCAATAACCATAGAAACATGAGTACGGTAAGTCAGCCATGAAGTTGGCACTGGACTGCACACATTTCCACTGTCATTTCATTCTTGATAGATCTGAAGTTTTGCGTGGAAAAGGGCGTACGCCCCGTTTATGGGCAAACTCACCCTTTGTACATGAGGCCACTGGTGAAGAAATATTTAAGTCATTCATGTCAGCAGAATCTATTTTGGTACTATAAACTGTAAAGCAAATATTGAAAACATCCCATGAACACTTGCACAGGTCTTTGTGTTGCTTCGTTCACTCATATTATTCTGTAGAACTTCAATAACCGTTATTTCTGCACAACTGCACACCCTCAGCCAACCACATAAAATCTGCAAAGTTCAAACAATACGTGAGCCCATTTTTCCTGCATCAAAGATATTTCCCTTGACTATTCTCAACCGACTGCCTGACAGGATTACGACAAAGCTCAGCTGAGCGGTCATAAGAATATGAAAATAAATCAGTCTCAAAAGTAGCTGAACAAGCGTACAATGAGATTTGCATGCATACAATAAGATCCACAAGTGTTCCGCAAGTTTCACAACTCTTATATGCTTGTGTGACTACTTTTGAGACTAATTTATCTTCATATGAGAAGCTAAAACACTGCAAGATAGGGCTTTAACAGACTACTCGAGTAATCGACACAGATTACTTGGACCTCTATCGAGTTTTTTTTTAATTTCACGTCGAGTATTCGTAGTGACGTCATCACGTTGCAGTTACAGAACAGAACAGAAAATTAATCAACTTCCTGTTTGGAGCGCGTTACGAACCAGTGTTACACCATATTCTGTGACCACCGTATATTGTGACTGTAGGGGGCGGTGTTGCATGAACTATTGCAGGTCACAGAATGTGGTGTAACACCGGGTCCAATCGACCGAACCAGAACCAGCTTCGTCTGACCTTGTTTCACAAATAAAAGGCAAAAAATGTGAATCTCTAAAGTTTAATATGTTAATAGGTTTTTAAAGGTTTAGAGTCTAAACCTTTAAAAACTTATTAATATATTAATCTCTAAAACTAAACCTAATGCGCAGCACCACAGGCAATGGTGCGGGGTGGTCAACCGCCTCACTGTTTTTAGTTTCGTTTTTGACGTGCCGCACATTTTTTTCCACTTTTGCAGTTTAATAATAACTAACAGTTTTGGGTTTCCTGTGACTTATTTGCTGTAAGATAAATGGTAGGAGCCTAAAATATGCTCCCAATGTTTTGTTGGTCTTTTTTTGTAAATAATAAAAATAAAAAAAGCGGTTTTAATTAGTTAATTATTTTTTGCATCTAGAGATCCTATGATATCATCAACTACTCAAGCTCTACTCGAGTATTATTATGCTAATGTCGCGTTTAAAAATTACTCGTTCAGCCCCTATCTCAGACTAACATTGGTTTATAAATATAGGGAAAAAATCCATAAATACGTCTCTTCTGTGTCTGAGTTGCAGCACACACAAATTATGCAAAAAAGCTACACTTTATAGGACGAAAAATACGGTATATTTGTATTATGACACATTTTCCTGCGCATCTCACAGTAAAAAAAATAATAAAGCAGGCTTTCTTATGCATGAAGTGCAAATCATTTTGGTGCAGTTGAGTCCACAATTTTCTTAATTAAGTCTCAACTTGATCACAATTTATTCTTTTTTTTAATATGCTCGTCGAAGGTGGACGTTTGATGGTTTAGTCTCCGTCTGTCTGTAAACAATCTCCTATCCATGCAAAACTGCTGTATGGCTGTAAAATAGTTTGTCGACGGGTGTTTAATGTGTTGTTTGCATTACTCTTGTTTATTTTTTTGGTGGCTAATTTTCCTTAAGGTTTCTTACCTTTTTTTTTTGTTGTTGCGCTTTTTAGTTTGTAGAAAGGAATTCGTGAAAGCATAGAATTTGACCCGGATTATTGAGCATGAACTTTGAATTCATGAAGGATTCAAAATGGGTTTTGAGATCCCCAAGAAAATTAATTTTGTGAATTGTTCACGTGCTTATAATTTCTGCCTCGTCAGCAAAGTACAACCTCCTTCTGAGCCGTTTTAGTCTCTACAAACCATCTCCCCAGACCTGTGACAGCTCAACCTCTACGCTGAATGAACTGAATGAGTTCTTTGCTCGGTTTG
>JARVJN010000002.1:12362844-12375464 GCA_031763805.1 Argolebias nigripinnis
AGTAGACCTACTCTTTAAACTAGTTCTATGTTTTGGCATAACAAAAATATCTGTACCCTTAAGATTGTATGTACTCTGTCTTTTTACAAAACGCGTTTGTATATTTGAGGGTATGTGAAGTTTTGCGCCTTGTACAATTTTAAGAGTTCAATCTAATATGTGGCGATTGTTTCACTGACTGGTCAAAAGTGATTTATTTCTCAAACTTTTAATTCCTTTCAGCTTATCTGTGCCAGCTGCATACTGCTGGGATCTGTCATGATTTGTATGCAACCCGGAAAAGCAGACCACATGAAGAGCTTGAGTAAAACCAAAAGATTTAATGACAAAAACAAAAAGCTGGTGTGGAAACAGAAAATACAATTTGTTTATGGTTGATGATTCTTGTTTAGTCATGTTACTTGTGCTTCCTTTGTGCCATCAGCCATTTTCTGCTCCCTCAGTGAGTCTGCCACGCCCAGTCACACCTGTTCATAGTTTTGTTAGTCAGAGATTCAGCCACTCATCAGCTCGTCCGTCAATCCTTCTGTTTCTCTTTGCTCACCAGTTGATCATTGCACATTTTTATGTCCAGTCCTCATTGTGCCTCCTTGTGCTTCTTGTGATTAATCTCGAGTAGGATTTGCTGCCACAACAGCCATTTTGTTTTGTTCCAAATAATTTTAAATTGTTTTTTGAACTCCTCATGTCAGTCTGCGTTTCTGGATCCAAACCATACTCACCCCATAGAGATAGGGGTCCATGAGGACATTAGAGACCTAATGAGAACAGTAGTCCGGTGACCCAATGAGAACAGGAGACAAGTGGTCCAGTGATAACAGGAGACAGGTGGCTTAATGATAATAGGAGACAGGTGGACTAATGATAACAGGAGACAGGTGGCCTAATGATAACAGGACATAAGTGGCCTAATGATAACAAGAGACAGGTGGACTAATGATAACAGGATACAGGTGGCCTAAGGATAACAGGATACAGGTGGCCTAATGATAACAGAAGACTGGTGGACTAATGATAACAGGATACAGGTGGCCTAATATAACCAGAAGACTGGTGGACTAATGATAACAGGAGACAGGTGGACTAATGATAACAGGAGACAGATGGCCTAAAGATAACAGGAGACAGGTGGCCTAATGATAACAGGAGACAGGTGGACTAATGATAACAGGAGACAGGTGGCCTAATGATAAACGGATACAGGTGGCCTAATGATAACAGAAGACTGGTGGACTAATGATAACAGGAGACGGGTGGCCTAATGATAACAGGAGACTGGTGGACTAATGATAACAGGAGACAGGTGGCCTAAAAGTAACAGGAGACAGGTGGCTTAAAAGTAACAGGAGACAGGTGGCCAAAAGGTAACAGGAGACAGGTGGCCTAATGAGGCCATGAGACAAGTGGCCCAATGATAACAGGAGACTGGTGGAATAATGAGAACAGGAGACAGGTGGCCTAAAGATATCAGGAGACTGGTGGAATAAAGGTAATAGGAGACAGGTGGCCTAATGAGACCATGAGACAAGTGGCCCAATGATAACAGGAGACTGGTGGAATAATGAGAACAGAACAGGAGACATGTGGCCTAAAGATAACAGGAGACAGGTGGCCTAATGAGACCATGAGACAAGTGGCCCAATGATAACAGGAGACAGGTGGCCTAAAGATAAAAGGAGACAGGTGGCTTAATGATAATAGGAGACAAGTGACCCAATGATAACAGGAGACTGGTGGAATAATGAGAACAGGAGACAGGTGGCCTAAAGATGACAAGAGACAGGTGGCTTAATGCTAACAGGAGACATGTGGCCCAATTATAACAGGAGACTGGTGGAATAATGAGAACAGGAGACAGGTGGCCTAAAGATATCAGGAGTCAGGTGTCCTAATGAGACCATGAGACAAGTGGCCCAATTTTAACAGGAGACAGGTGGCCTAAAGATAATAGGAGACAGGTGGCATAATGATAACAGGAGACAGGTGGACTGAAGATAACAGGAGACAGGTGGCCTAATGATAACAGGAGACAGGTGGCCTAATGATAACAGGAGACAGGTTGCCTAATGATAACAGGAGACAGGTGGACTGAAGATAACAGGAGACAGGTGGCCTAATGATAACAGGAAACAGGTGGCTTGAGGATAATAGGAGACTGGTGGAATAATGAGAACAGGAGACAAGTGTAGATGAGCATGGCTGAACTGAGGAACGACAGGAAACACACCAAGTCACTGGAAACAGACTGAGCACAAATCACAGTAAAAAAACAACACATAATATAAGCTTCAAAACAGAAAATAACACTGAAACACAGAGTTTGGGACAGTTGTGCCTTTAAAAGGTGACATATTTAGGAAATATACTATAAAGTATTTGTGAAATATTTAAATCTTCTCACCTGCCGTTATAAAGGGCTACAGAAAAAGGTAAATGTTTGTGAAATTGACAATTTAATCTTCTCGTAGAACAAGAGGAGGCTCACCTATATGTTTGGAAGAACATTGTTAAAACACAAAATAAAAAACCAAACATATTAAAGTGATATCCCGCATGCAACAAACGACTTAAACTGTTTTACCTGCAGAGGCAACACATTTACAGTAAACCAAAGCCACAGCTGTGGTGTTGTTCCACGCCAACAATGTGTGTGTGTGTGTGTGTGTGTTTTATATAACATGTTTGTGTTTCTCCACACAGCCGTGCACGAAAGACGAGGAGTGTTGCTCAGATCAGATGTGTGTTTGGGGCCAGTGTACAGTGAACGCCACCGGAGGAGCCGAGGGTACGATCTGTCAGGGTCAGAGCGACTGCAGGCCGGACCTCTGCTGCGCTTTCCAACGAGGTGAACAGGAAACATCATCGCAAACACATTTACTACGTTTTATTTATAAAAAGTAACATGTTTGAATTTAAATTCAGCTACTTTTTATTTTAAAATAATCCAAAGCTATCTTGTTATGACACTGGAGTCACATCAGTCTTGACTTTTATTACCTTTTTTCAATCTCGTAAACCTATAATTATTCACAATAAAGCACAGTATACCGTGTTTCCTGCTGCAAAGCATCTCCTCTTCATTTAACAGCCTGTAAACATCCAGGACCTGAGGAGACCGGTTTTTATAGTTTTTGGAGAAAATGTCGTCCCGTTCTGGTCCAATGGAGGATTCTAAGGAGCGCAAATGTTCTAAAACATGTATAAACTTTTGAACACTGAAGGTGCCCTTCCAAATGTGTAAGCTCCCCATTCCAGAGGTACTAATGCACCCCCATACCATCAGTAAGGCAATGTTTTGAACTGTGTGCTGAAATCAGGCTGAATGGTTCTTGTCATCTTACAGAGAATGTGGTGTCTGTGGTTTCCCAATAGAATTAGAAATTTCAATGAATCGGCACACAGAACCATTTCCCCACAATGCCTCAGTCCATTTTAAATGAGTTTTGGTCAGGAGAAGATGGCAGAGTTTCAAGATGGTGTTTACTGACCTTTATTGCACGATAGAGTTTTAAGCAGCATATATGGATGGTACGGTGAACTGCATTTACAGACAATGATCTGTGGGAGTAGGGTTGTAACTCAATCATGCAGGTAGATAACAACAAAAATGGTTAAATCATGTCACCTGGACCAGTTTATTTAAGTGAGAAACGTTTCGTCCCCCATCCAGAAGACTTCCTCAGTCTACGGCTTGCCAAACAGATCTGTCCCGTAGGTAGCCTTCACTGCTGTTTCAAGCCAAACTCCTGTTGGAATGTCAGAAGAGCAAATGTTACCTTTGTTGATGATCTGTGGAAATGTTCCTGAGCTCATGCAGTGATGTCCAGAACAGAACCAGTTTACAATGTAGAGGCTCCTGAGGGCCCGGAAATCACGACAATCCAAAACTCACTATCAGCCTGGTTTGAGCTCAGATACTTCTACGGATTTTTAAAAATATAACAACTTAAAGTGATGAGACATTCAGTCTTCCCTATTTATTGTTAAAACATTGTTTGCAAATTGTTCCACTGTTTTTAGATGTTTTTTTTAAACTGGTGAGCCTCTTTCCATTTTTACTCCAGAGAGTTGCAGCCTTAATACAATGCTGCTGTATCACTTACAGCTTTGTTTGATCCTGTCCCAACTTTTTTGAGTTTTGATTTTGACATTAAAAAAATCAATATTTGTGATTTTTTAACTAAAATTTCAACAATTTCTTAGTTTCTACATTTTATTTTACGTTTCATTATGAGTAAAACTTCGATTTATCAGATTAGCAAGTTATTACGTTCTGTTTTTAATTTACATTGTACACAATGTCTCAAATTTTCTGTAATTTCTTCTATTTTACTCTATCCAGTTTTTTATTATTATTATTATTATTTCTGTAAGTCATGTCTCCATCTCATCACAAAGCTGAATTTTGAAAGAAAAAATAAAATAAAAAATTTAAAAGGCAACTTACAGTTTTGTGCAAAAGTATTGAGTTCTTTTACATCCTAAAAACAAAATTTCCTTAAAGCCATCTTGAGTTCCCTTTCAGTCAGTTCACTGCGGTGCAACATATAGTATGGGAATTGCGCCCCCGCACGGTTCACCTGAAGCATTACAATCACGCCTTTTAAGGCAAGTGAGCATTCAGCGTCACCAGGGGACCCTGCACGCCTCACGTTCGTCCTCTTATTGCACTTCACCTCGCTTCACACCTGAACTTCGCAGGACACCGGCTCGAGTGACTGAACTGCCCGACTGGAGGTGAGCACGCTCCCTACCAAGGGTGTCACTGAGGACTTCCCTGCAAGCACTTTGTTTAGCGGCCGCTAACTAAGTGTCGTCAACCTTTTTTGCATCGAGCTAACATGTACTTTTTTGCTGTTTCAACGGACAGTTTAGCAGGACGCTAACTGCGTCACGCGCCTGCCTGCTTAGCTAACGGAGCTAATGGGTTAGCCCATGAACAGCATAGCGAGAGGGACTTCTTCAAACCTGTTTAGCTATCGCTAACTGGTCTATACTCCACGCTTTTTCTCGAACATGGCTCCTGAGAAAGGCAAAAGGAAATCGAAGAACTCCAACAAGGCTAGCAGACAAGCAAGCCCTGGGTCTCGGCCTTGCCCCAGCGCATGTGGCTTTTTCATCTCATCGTCGGACATGCTCAATATCTTCCCCATGTGCCTGGGAATGGTCCACACCAAGGCAGCTTTGGAATCCCCGGAGTCGTGCTCTCACTGCAACCAGCTGCACGAGACAGTACAACAGAGATGCATGAACTTCATGGCCAAGGCCATGGGCAGCTCCACCACAGTAAGGGACCCGCTCCTTTCAGAGACCCTCACGCCTACAGCGGAGCTGGAGGCGGACGAGATGGAGGACAGCAGGGCGTTAAGCTGGGGCGAGCGAATGGACCTCCACAACCCGAAGGGGACACTAGGACTGACTTCGACATGAGGGACATGCTGCAAGGAGATGACTCTGAGCTGTCGCTTACAGCCTCTGGCGACCTGTCAGACGAGGAGGCAGACAACGAGGAGGAGGGAGAGGTCGAGGACTTCTCCCAGGGAACCACGGCAGCACAAGCTGAGTTGGATGGGTCCACTCCTGCTTTGTTCGAGCTGTGCCGCAGAGTTGCAGAGGCGTTGACAGTAACGTGACCAGAACCCCCACCTTGACAACAGTTAACGAGGTTAGCGGGAAACTAATTTTTTACCAAGTAACAGGCCGCAGTGAGGCATAGGATGCCTGTTTTTCCTGACTTCCTGACTGAGCTAACACGCTAGTGGTCAGAATCAAGAGCGGCCTTATCTCTTCCGCTTTCCCAGTTCCTGGACATCGAGGGCATGGAGTCAGCTGGTTTGGCCCACATCCCACAGATGGACGAGGCTTTGGCGGCACACTTGGCGCCCAAGACGTCGGGCTCGGAACCTACACTGCCCAGCAAGCTGTGTCGTGTCTCGGCACTTCAACTAGAAAAGAACTACCACGCTCAAGGCCTCGCGGCTCGCACCCTCAACACTGCCTTCATGCTGCAGGCTTATCAAGCCGAGAAGCTGCAGGAGCTGCAGCAGGCCACTTCAAAGAAAAAGGCGGCTGAGATCTTGGACGAAGCACGCAGAGCAGCAGACTTCATCCTCAGCCTCACTGGGACAGCAGCCATCGCCCAAGGGAAGTGTTTGGCTGAAACGGTGATCGCCCACAGCCACTTATGACTCACACTGACTGATCTTCCTGAGAGCTAGCGTTCCTCCTTCCTCCACCACGCCATAGAGACCTCAGGCCTGTTCGGCGGTGCCCTGGAGAAGATCCAGAGCAGATGTAATCAGAGGAGGAAGCAGGAGGAGGCCCTGTGTGAAGGCATGCCCAGAAAACATTTCTTGCAAGCCAGAGACTCGAGTAGCCACAGAGGCTCACAGTAGCACCACCACTCTCTCCGCAGACGCCCAGCCCAGAAGAGGCCGATGCTTGAGGTTGAGCAACGGCCAACACCTGCCTCAGAGCAGCACGGACATGCTCCTCATGCAGGCCAGGCTTGGTCAAAGCACAGGTCCGTCCCACGCCAGGTGGGTCAGCCCAGAACTTCTTCGGCGGTGCGAGAGAGAAAGCAGAAGTCAGCCTGATCCAGAGCTGCTCCTGCATCATTACAGGCGTTTTCACCCATTGGGAAAAAGAAAAGCCAAACTTTTGCCACCAGTGTCTGTGTTAAAGAAACCCCGATTAACTGGTCCAGAATGTTTACTTCCACACAAAAAACACTCAAATGTTTGTGTAATAAAGAGAAATTATTGTTTGCACACGAAAATAAAGTTTCACGATGCCCAAAATGTTCTGTGTCACGATTCAGCATTAAAGGAAAAACCCCACAATTTTTTAATGAAACCAGAGTCAATAAAGAGGTCAGGGAGCGGTCAGGGAGAGGTCGGTCGGCTCCCCTCTAATAAGACTCTGTCCACCAAAGGGCCCAATGAGCCCATGCAGGGGGGCAGAGGGCAATCTGTCACAGACAGAGCCCTCGCCTCCACTGAAGGGCCAAACAAACCCTCAGTTAAACAGGGAGGATGGTGTCACTCACATACACCCACCTCACCTGAAACAAATAAACTCTCAAGTGAGCATGACTTCCAGACTCGCTGCTCACGCGAGAACCTGGACAGCGTGTGGCCCTTTGCAATGGGTCATGGGAACTGTAGTCCACAGTTACAGACTGCAGTTTTTCAGATGGCCAGCACCCTTTTCTGGGTTGATTATGTCAACAATGAGCCCAACTCGCGCCCCCATACTGAGAGAGGAAATACGCTCGCTCCTACAGAAGGGAGCAGTCAGAGTTGTTCCTCCTCAGGAGAAAAACAAAGGTTATTACAGCAAATACTTTGTGGTTCCAAAGAAAGGGGGAGGCATGCGGCCATTTCTGGATTTGAGATGTTTGAACAGACGACTGAGATCGTACAAGTTCAAAATGTTAACGCTGCGCCAGATGATCCACTCTGTACGCCCAGGAGACTGGTTTTCCAGTGTGGACTTGAGGGATGCATATTTCCATATGAGCATCCTGCCCAACCACAGAAAACTCTTACGTTTCGCGTTCGAGAACGCCACGTACAAATATCAAGTCCTGCCTTTCGGCCTCTCGTTAGCCCCAAGGGTGTTTACAAAATGTCTCGAAGCTGCCCTAGCTCCCATGAGAAGTCAGGGCATCAGAGTTTTGGACTTTTTGGATGATCTTTTGATCTTAGCGAGCTCCCAGGAGCAAGCAAAAACACACACAGCTCGAGTGATGTCACACCTACAGTCCCTAGGTTTTGTGATAAACTCAGAAAAGAGCCATTTGTCGCCAACACAGGACATTGTTTTCTTAGGATTGGAGCTGAACTCTGTTCTGTACAGAGCGAGACTGTCAGAAAAGTGAATATCAGACCTCCAGCTATGCTTGGCCTGGTTCCAACTAGACAAAACTGTGACACTCAGACTTTGTCAACGTCTTTTGGGTCTCATGGCAGCAGGAATCATTTCGATTCATTTGGACTTATTGAAAATGCGCCCTTTTCAGGTTTGGCTTCTCACACAGCAGCGTCCCCTTGTAACAAATGAAGAGGATGAGAGTCAACTCAGACTGCCTGGAAGCCCTGCAGCCATGGAGGGATGCTGCAGCACTCAGCAGGGGTGTTCCGCTGGGCAGAGTGTTATCTCGGGCCCTGTTGACAACAGACGCCTCAAAATCTGGGTGGGGGGTCTTTGTCGAAACCAACACATAAGAGGTGTGTGGTCCCAGCAGGAGGCGAAGCTCCATATTAACCAGCTGGAGTTGATGGATGTGTTCCTGTCATTGAAACACAGGAGGGGTCTGACCTCACGTCAACATGTTTTGATAAGATCAGACAACACGTGCGTGATCGCACACGTCAACAGAGAAGGCGGCACTCGCTCCCCGCCCCTCCTGCTGTTGACACAAAAACTGTTAACATGGTGCAGTTCACGGGTGCTGTCACTCAGAGCGACACACCTGATGGGGAAACTGAACTACGGGGCAGACCCACTCTCAAGAGGTGCGCCCCTCCCCTCAGAGTGGCATTTGCACCCCCGCATCGTGGACCTGATCTGGGCACAATACAGGAAAGCAGACGTCAATCTCTTTGTATCCAGGGAAAACACCCACCTTGTTATGTTTCACTCCATACTGGACGCAAATGCACCACTGGGGTTGGACGCATTTGCGCAAGAATGGCCAGCGACAAGGCTTTATTACGCCTTCCCACCTGTGGCTTTGATCCAGGCGACACTGGAGCGTGTGCGCAAGGGGGCCCTCTCACTGATTCTGGTCATCCCAAAGTGGCCAAAGAAGGCCTGGTTTGCAGAAGTGATTTCACTACTAGTAGGAACACCATGGCAGCTGCCTACACACAGAGACCTCCTGACGTAGGCCCACAGGCAGGTATTGCACCCACGCCCGAGCCTTTGGCAGTTATGGGTCTGGTCCCTGAAAGGGACAGACTGATGACCTCTGGTTTGCCTAGTAATGTGGTGAATACAATACAAGGTGCATGGGCAGAGTCAACACGAATGCTTTATGCACGTAAATGGTGTGTTTTTGAGATCTGGTGTCTAGAGAGGAATATTATCTCATATTCCTGTAATATAGCTCAGCTTCTCACTTTTCTGCAAGACCTGTTGGAGAAAGGCCACTCCTTTTCCACTATTAAAGTCTTTTTATCTGCTGTTTCAGTGTGCCATGAGGGATGGGGGGTAAATCACCCGGTGCCCACCCTCTCATGATCCGGTTCATGAAGGGCATGTTAAGAAAAAGGTCTCCGAGCAGAGTTTTAGCTCCACAGTGGGACTTGACTCTCGTGCTGGACGTTCTCTGTGGCCTAACATTCGAGCCTCTGCAGAGCATTAAGATTGATTAGCTGTCCTACAAGACTGCCCTGCTCTTAGCTCTGTGTTCGGCGAAACGTGTGGGTGACCTGCATGCACTGTCAGTCCATCACCTGTGCGTTCAGTTTGCTCAGGATGGGTCAAAGGTCATCCTGCGCCCAAACCCCGCATAAGCAAGCCCGGATTTTCCTACGGGCTTACAGGGGCTGCAGCCCGGGGCCCCGGCGATTCGGGGGCCCCCGCGCTTCACCCCCACCCCCCACCCCCCCCGAAGGATGTTTTTTTGTGTGTGTGAACGGATAGTGTCTAAAAGCTTCCATAGCTACGTGTTGGAGTTCAGTCAGAACTCAGCCTGCTTGAGAGAGCTGTGTCTGGAGCGGAGCAGAGGGAAGGAGGAGAAGCCCGCTGCAGCACGCAGAGCCGACAATGAGCAGTGACGTCACTCTCTGGGATCAAAGCAAGACGCGCTGCAAGCACTGATCACCTGAACGAGGTAGCCAGTGTCCAGGAGTTCAACTAGCAAGTAACACCTTTAAAATAAGTTAATGGTGAACAGTTGAATTAACCCAGCTAATTTTAAAAGCAACCTGTAAGTGCTTTAAACTGCTGTGGTAAAGAGGCACAAGTTTAAATGTTAAGAAATTTTTTGTTTCATACAAGGTGCTAACTGTCGCTAATAAAATACCTCTCGCTAAACCTATGCGAACTGTCGCTAATAAAATACCGTACCTCTCGCTAAACCTAATGCTAACTGTTGCTAATTCCTAATGCTAACTGAATGAATGCTATGCTCATGATGATCGATATGTACGTTTGCTCTTCTCTCTCTCGCCGAAACTTAACAACGTGGTCAAGATGGCGCGTCCCTTTAAATAGAACGGCAGAGTCGCTCCACCCCTACTCCACGGTCATGCGCACTGCCATGCGTGAACAGCCAAGGTACTGTACCCCTCCCCCACCTTGCCGTAGTGACACACTTTTTTTTGCCGTAGCTCGATTACATACCTCTAATGTACCTCGATTGTAAGTCAGTTTTTTTTGCCAGATGTCGACGGCTTTCTTTCAAAGAGGCAAATCATAAGTCTGAGTTGCCGTAGCTCAGGGGTGACGTAACTCGAGGGTTCCCTGTATATATATGTATATATATATATATATATATATTTATTTGTTAATTTTTGGTTCAGATGATATATAATAAACAATAATAATAAAAAATATATATAAACTAGTTTATATCCAAATTACTATCATGGTAAAGTATGATAAGTTATTCACCAACATACTTTCGAAGGTAGTAAATCTTTTCACTTACTGGTATGTTTTTTCTTTCAATCAGCATTTGAAATTAAAATTTCCAGTCCTTGTACTTGATAGGGTCATCACTGAAAACAGCGGGTTCTGGAACTGGTAGACGGCTAAAGTTAATGGACTCTGCTAAAACCTTAGCTAGTACCGTTATTCCATATTCTTGTGTGGCATAACTAGGTTGCTCATTTGAGGTGTCTTGTAATTACATAATAAATGACTGTGCACTTGGGTTGAGGTTTGAAGATGCAAGCTTTGGTTCAGGATGGCTTACTGGATTTGATGTGGTCCTTTTCGGTTTGCTTGGCCTTTCTCTGTGAGTTTTCTCTGTCTTACACTTTTCCTCAAGCTCTCTGCTGAAACAGCTTGACTTGTGCTTGGCTTTAATGGGTTTATATCTGCGGCTTCTTCGTCATGATTTTCTTCTCGCTGCAACGCCACAGCTTCAGCATCACAGTCTTTTTGCATGGCCTTCTCACTGCTCATTGTTTATTTTGGGCCTTATTAATTCAGTTTAACGTTATGCACTTATATTAAAGTCTGTAGCTTTAACTTAGCTTAAATGCTACCTTTTTTAATTTGTTTATAAACTTGAATAATACCCTTTTTTTCTTTTCAAAATGAACCTAAATGTGGCGTGGGTTTAATTCCCCTTTTAAATACCTCCCTTTGAAAATATTTACAAACTGAAAAAATTTTCGCTTCAAAGATCAAGTTAAGCGTCATATTATAAATCTTAAATCAGAATAAGTAATCTTTCATTTGTTACAAACAGTAAATTATTTCAATGTCAAAATAAATTATACAACTTGCTGCCCTTTTTCCCCTTTTTTTATTATTATTTTTTTTTTGTTCACGCTTAATTTGTCAGATACTTGTAATTCACGAGGGCCTCAACACACTGTGCGCCGGGGCCCCCGAATCGCCGGGGCCCCGGGCTTCAGCCCCTGTAAGCCCGTGCGAAAATCCGCGCTTGCCTGCACCCTAAAGTGTAGTTGTTGGTTTTAGACGGTTTGACTGGATCAAAGGTTTATTTTTAATAAAATAAAAACTTGTTTCTTCTTTTGGCTGCTCCCTTCATCAGGGGTCACCACAGTGAACTGTCACACGAAGACGGCAATTATTTTATGAGCCCTTCCTGACTACTGAGCTACCACAGCCCTCTGTGTGGAGCAGAGAGCTGTCAGAGCGCCTGGGGGAGTAAGTGGTGGGGGTTAAGGGCCCAGAGTGGAGCAGAAAGGGTGGAGGCAAGTGTGGGCGCAATGTTTCCCCTAAATCCGTTCCCTTGGTGGGACGCTTGTCATATTTGTTTTCTGTTGTGGGGGTGCTCACACGCAGGTGTGTAGGGGGGGGGTTCACATCTGTGTTTAGCGCTATGTTGCTACCGGTAATTGTCTGCGGGGGCTGAGCGGTACGTCAGTAGCATTTTTGCTAGCACATTTGTATTGCGCCCCGTGCTACATCATGAGTTGTTTGGTTCTGTTGAAGGGCGGGTTGCCCCGTAGGGCAAATACTGTGTTGCTTCACCATGCACCCACATTTTAGAATAATTCTTTTCAGGGTGATTAATTGTCTCATAAATTATTGCGATAAACGATATTTGAAATTTGACAACTAATAGTAATTGTCAAATTTAAGAAGAAATGTTAGTTAGTTTTTGTGTGTAGTACCTTTTTTGATCACCGGATGGCAGTATAAGACTGAACCTAACGATGGTGAGGGAGCAGCAGCGTCTCTTTAAGAAAAATGGGAGGGAGGCCCCTTGACGTGGCATGGGCTGTCTCTTTCTGTTTTTCGAATCTCAAAATGGCGGGCGCTCGGTGTGGTTTGAGCTCTTTAACATAGCATTTTTCACACAAAGCTTTAAAAAAAAATCAGTACCGGTAAACAAGTTCTCAGCCTCTTTTTGCAGAGAAAAACTTTTTACATGAAGGCACGGGTTTCAGCCGTGGATTTTGGAGTTTCGA